>JALAJA010000413.1:0-35523 GCA_023376005.1 Doryteuthis pealeii | reverse complement strand
GCTTTATGTTGATGTTATTCACGCAGCTCGCACACAAATAATATTTTTTTTATGTTTTTTCAATTGAGTATTTTGTGTATCAGGACTGAAGTGTCTATCCACAATGACAGACCAATGTTTTATGTTGGATTGTTTACAGAAAAAGGGTTGAACCTAGGCTATTTTTGTCTGTGTTTTTGGGACCATATTGCTGTTATTCTTTAATTTTTGTGTGAAGCTTCACACGTGTAAGATTTCATTGTAGATTTTTTTTTTTTTTTTGCCTTCATCAAATGTTTGTTTGGAGATAACATCTTCAACAATAATATAACAAATAGTAATATTAGGAATAATATTGCAGATGATATATAATATATATATATATATATTATTATATATATATTAGTTTTTTTCCGTAGTTAGGGTCTTTCCATGTGTGGTTTAACCAAGCTGATGCAGGTAGACCATAAGATTACCTGAAGATGCCGTATTAATACGGTTGAAATAAATTATTGTAATGAAGCAAGTTTAGAGTTTTTCTTCATTTACTAAATATATATATATATATATATATATATATATATAATATATATATATATATATTATATGTAGAAATGTGAGGAGGTTAATCCGACAGTATGTGGAGAAAAGTAGACAAACACGGGATGTTATGGAAACTTTATGTTTATTGTCGACGGTGTAACGTTTCGGTCTCTTATTAGACCATCTTCAGGACTTGGATATAGTTCTACTCCAATGATGGAAAATTCTCAAAATGCTGAAAACGGAAGGTCGTCAGTAGCGGGAGGTGTAGTTGGGGGTGGTTAGTGGATTCTTTTTCTCTCTGGAATGGGGAGTGCCGAAATGGTGGATGGTGGTACCACAGGTGTTAGATTGTGGGGATTGGTTAGCTAAATATGGCGTATGTGTGTGTGTGTGTGTGTGTGTGTGTGTGTGTGTGTGTGTCTGTTTAATTGGGTTTTTTTTATATGTGATTGGGAACTGGATTTGTCGTTAAGTTATATGTGTGTTGTTGGTATGTTGGTGTGATTTTTTTATTTTTTTATTTTTTGTAAGGGTAAGATTTGTTAAAATTGTAAGTGAGCATATGTATAATGTTATATACTATTATTGTTATTATTATTATTATTATCATATATATTATATATCATCAGTGTCTGTTTATGGGTAATCTGTTAGTATCTGTCTTATATCTTTTATTTTTTTTTTTTTTTATTTATGAATATTTAACAGTATGTCTATCTGTCTATCGGTCTATCTATCTACTATCTATTTAGCTTGAGTGTGTTCATGTTCTATCAACCCATCTGTTTTTCTATCTTTACTGTGTCTGTTCATCTATATTTGGTCTTTCAGTCCATCTATCTATCTATTTTTATTAAGTTGCTATCTATCTTTTTGATATAGACATATATCTAACTTGAATATGTAGCTGGTATGTATGTATGAGATTCTAATTTTATTTTATTTTATTTTTATTTTATTATATATCTATTTGTTTATTTTTCCCAAACACACATTCGCGCTCTACCGTGATGACGGAATTTGTATTTCACGGGATTGTTCCGGTAAAACATTAGATAGATTGCGTAAAGATATAATAGCAAACTAAAAAATATGAACTCAAGATTACTATTACTTAACAAATGTCAATTTCCTAGATGTCAATTTAGATCTTAAAAAAATACATATAAACCATATCACAAACAAAATGAGAAACTTAAATACATTAATATAATTCCAACCATCCACCATTAGTTTTTAAAAAATCTAGTCCCTAACATTAGCCGTAGAATCAGAACTGTCATCCAACAAGATATTTTTGAAAAGGCAGCCCCTTATTACAATAAAGCATTACTAAATAGCGGATTCAAAGAAAAATATATTATATAGATAACATCCCAAACATAGTAATTCAAAAAACAGAAAAAGAAAGATAATTTGGTTTACGCCCCTTTTCTAAAACAGTTAAAACAAATGTCGGTAAAAGATTTCTAGACTTAATAGATAAACACTTCCCACCCCAAATAGATATAATAAAATATTTAATAGAAATACTGTAAAAACTAGCTACTCATGTGGACTCTCATGAAATCCCTAATTACATCAAAATCAAAACTAAACACAACCCTACATGTTCATGTAGAATTAAGGAAGAGTGTCCCTAAATCAGAAATGTAATATTGAATCAGTAGTATATGAAGCTAAAGTAACAACTACAGTTGCTAATCAACCTATAACTACAGATAAATATGTTGGGATGACCAGGGTAAATTCAAGCAAAGGTACTACTTGCATATGGGGATCTTTCAGAAAAAAGATAAAAAAGAAACAACTTCCCTTGCAACAAAAATATGCGAGCTAAAAGATAAAGATATCCCTTACAAGATAGAGTGGGGGATTTAGATCATCCAAATGTTACACGAACGGCTCTAAATATTGCAATCTATGTGTTACGGAAAAATTTAGGATATTAAAAATTTAATTTCTTATAATAATAATAATAATAATAATAATAATATAATATAATAGAAGTCTTAATAGAAAATCTGAAATCTTTAAACAATGTCCTCATAAGAAAAAATTATTCCATTTGCATGGATAAGAGAAACTCACATCCACCCTGAAAAACAATTCTACAATTTTTACAAAAAAATCTGAACTTACATTGAAATCTTCTAATATAATACTAATATATAATTCAACAAAAAGAATGGATTTTTATTAAATGAAATTAATTCACAAGACTTTACCATCTAAAAATCTAAATCATACTGACATTATAAAATATTATATTGAACGTATATATTTCAATAAAATAAATAAAAAAAATGGATTTTCGACAAAGGAACAAACCATCCACCTTTATATTATATTGGAAAAAATTTAAAAGACTCTACCATATATAAAATGTTTTTTTTGAAAACATATACATCCTTTAACAAACGGAATTAATTTAAAAATAAAAAATGAAAAATTTTTTCAAAAGAAAAAATTTTTCTATTTTTTTAACGAATAAAGGGGAGTAACTTCGTTGGCATTGTTACAAAAAATGCAATTTTTGAAAAAATTAAATTTTTAATAAATCCGAAGTGCACTAGCGTCCGCGAAAGCAACCGACGTTATTTGCGGTCTAGAATGTGACATTAAGAAAAGATCTTCAATAAACACCATGGGATCTAATTTAACGCCCTGATGATTGCGCCCTAGCAAGAAACCTGGGTAGCTGTTATAATAAACATTGATCTATAAAAACTCAGCAAATTAAATATATATATATATATATATATATATAATATATATATATATGCATGTGTGGAGAAAGGTAGGCAAACACGGGATGTTGTACAAGATGGATGTTTATTGTAAGTAGTGATGTCGACGTTTATAACGTTTTGGTCTGTTAGACTTTCTTTAGGACATTGGATTGAGTTCTTGATTCAACGGATGTCATTCTCATACTGCTGAGTTAAAAGGTTATGAATAGGGGGCGGTGTGGTCAGTTGCTGATATATATATATAATATATATATATATATTATATATATATATATATATATATATATATATATTGGGCAAATATTCTTTTCATTCATCATGTAGAATTAAACAAAAGTCGTGTCTCCAGTTTAACAATTTATTAACAATCTTTTCGAGCTTTCTGGCCAACTTTTTAAAAATATTTGGATGGAATTAGCTCAGTCGGTAGAGCGTTTGCTAGAAACACAAAGGTTTCTTTTTCGATACCACCTCGCCAACAGTGAATAAGAATTCTTATTTTTTTGTTTCTCTTTTAGATGGAGAAAAATGATTCTACTTTTTAGTTGGAATTAAATGAGAAAAAAAAAAAAAATACACACAATAATATAATCATAAAAGAAAGAAGGGGAGACAATCATGCAGAAGTAAAAAAAGGAAGTAAAATTTTTCATTTTCTTTTTTTTTCTCATTTTTTTTTATGTGGCCAACAACTAAGGCAGATGCTGTTGGATTCAACACTTGATTAAAAGCTAGCAATAGAATGATACATTGAGGCCCATGACAGTTGAAAAAAAAAAAAAAAAAAAAAGGAAAAAGAGAGATTTTGTCAGGCCCTATTTTGTAGTGGTATAATATAGACTAAGGCATGTTTTAACTTGAGTATATGTAAAAGTGTGTATGTGTATGGGGCAGAAGTATTGACATGTGTAATACATTAAGCCAAAGTGGTGTAGACACGCACACCATATGTATCAGAAACTTATATACATATACATCCATTCATGCACTCTAACAAACACAGATTTATATTTGTGTATGTGTACTGATTTTTTTATAGTCACAGATAATATAGATATATGTATATGTACACACACACACAGACAATACACAAATATATATATATATATAATATATATAATATATAGGATGTGTGTTCATGTATATATCAGTTTATCATTGTTATATGTGAGTAGGTGACCAAATCATATGTATGACGCACGCCTGTGTGTTTGTATGTATGTACATAAGTTTATAATAAAGGCTTGGGAGGACCTTCAGCAAGTATCTCCTTCTTGCGTTGTTGCAGCTTCACTGTTTTGTGAATCACTGTCCTTTCGTAGTACTGTCCCACTCTCGGGTGGGGTTTTATATATACTGTTTTCCCTCAGAGATATCTTCAGTCCTACTGTCCACATCCAAATGATCATGCCGTCAGACGTGTTTTGCTGGCTTGGTATGATGCCTTGCGTGCTCTTTCAGCTGCATCTGGAAAAAGAGAATAAAACAAAAAAAATCTTTAAAACACCAGGAAAAAGTATCAAGTAAACATATGGAATTCTTCATCAGTAAATATTCATTATTATTATTTATGAGTTTTTCCTGCCAACATTAGCTGGTGATCTTTCATTGGAGTTTGAGTGACAGCAAGTCTCCTCAGGTCTCCAAGGACTCTTTCAGCCAATCTTAACAATGCTGTTGTTTGGATGGTCTTGATTCTTCCTCTAATTTCCAATTCTGGCCAGTCTCTTTCCCAAACGCTTGAGGATCGTTTATGACCACCAACTACAATTAGCATCACCTTCACTCTCATGTTCCAGTTTTTTTTTTTCAGTTCTTAGGCTAGGTCCAAGTATTTGTCTATCTTTTCATTTTCTTTCATTTTTACTGTGATCCATTGGGACAGCAAAATGCACTGGATAACAAATTAGGTTTGGTTTTCTGGCTGGAATAAAGTGAAAGTCATTCCCAGAGAATCTTGTGTCTAATTCTCTAAGTCAGATTCTGGTTTGTACACATACCATTTGGTAGCAAGGTGAACATTTAATTTCTTGCACAATCCCAGTGGACCACTTTTCCAAGCCTAGTCTTCTACTTTGTGTAGTTTGCTGAATTTGCTTAATATATGATTAACCATTTTGTCTTTGTCTCCACACTTCCTACACTTGCTATTCTTGTGCGTCTTATCTATTTTTTCTTTGATATAGTTTGTTCTTATAGCAATTATGAAGATTCAGTTTCTTGAGGTTTCCTTTTCTCAGCTATGTCCAGGTCTTCTCCTGTGCAATCCCCATAATTTGTTGCTTGAAGTATCCATATAGTTTTTTTCTTCTTTCCATCTCTGTTTTTATTTAGTTTTTGTTGTTTTCTGTTTGTCCATATGTTGCAATTGCTATTATTACCTGCTGTAATTAGTCTTTCTTTGCTCTTTTTAGCATATTCCTCCAGTGCTCGATTTGTCACATTATTGCAATCCTCAATACTAGCAAGTCCTCTTCCTCCTCCACCTCTCTATTCTTGACACATATCGAATGTCTATTTCATCTCTTGTATGCATTATCATCAATTTCCTTGTCCTTTAGTCCATCTGTCAGAGTTCCTACCTTATCAATTTTAAGAATGGTCCAGAGTATCTTACAAGCCCAGGTATTTATTCTTTAGACAAGATTACTATTATCATTATTATGGTGTGAAAAACTCGAATAGATGAAAATAATAATTCATTTTCATCTATTCAAGTTTTTCACACCAGTGATTTTTTTTTACTGAAGTCTGGGGGACAGCAAATCTCCTTGGGTATCTAGGATGCTTCTGAGTATTCTAGATGATCTTAAGAATACAGACCTATGGTTATTATTACTATTATTATCAATTTTGACATATCTTATCATAATCTTTTAGTTGCTTTTTTCTTGTAATTCACTGAGCCATCAATTTATGGCAAGAAACTTGACAAATTGTAAATAAATTATAAAATCCTGGGAGATTTAAACTTATACTCACTTTGCTTTGATGAAACCAGATACAAAAAACTATACATTGGGGAGAAGACAAAATTTAACCTTTTAAACTCATCCTTTACTCTTTTCTTGATTTCTCTAGGGGCCATACTTTTTTTGTATTATCTTTTATCTATTTTTATATTTAGATGAAGCATTGTCAATAATGTTTTTATTAATTTTGACTAAAAATAGTTTTTAAAATTTTGACTAAAATAATAAATAAAAAATGCTCCAAATATTTCATATATTTTTCTTTTAGTTTTAATGGTGAATTATGGCTCATTAAGTGATCACACTGTGCCATTCATTCTATACAGATATGTACAATCTTACTCAGATATTTGTTATGAAAGCTAAAAATTTAAAACATATAGAGAAATCTACTGTGGTGTTTATCTCTAGTACTACATAAGAAATATAACAATTGAATTATATTAATAAAACATCAGGGAGTGTTGAAAATATTTTAGATATATCCAATAATTTATGAGACTTTTACTACTTGGGCTCTTGTTGATTTGGGTCCCCAGGCATTGCTAAATTGCCTAGATACTGATATCACAACAATAACAGCACAATATTTACATATACAAGTATGGATAATTATGGACTCACTCTCATAATTAATACTGGAATATAAAACATTGAATATCTACAAAAAGAATTCTGAAGATGATTGTTTATGCTTTTGGGCATCAATTATCATTCAATATTTTACTATTAGTTAAGTTTTAATTAAATAATTGTTATATGATTTCCACTATTGGACACATTTCTAACCATGTGTTATGAAAGCAATAAAAAAAAATTGTTTACTAATATAAGGTTTAAAAACTGAATAAAATACATATAAAATATACATTCAAAATATTACGTCTTACTCAACTGGTCCTAACAATCCC
This sequence comes from Doryteuthis pealeii, assembly GCA_023376005.1. Taxonomy (NCBI): domain Eukaryota; kingdom Metazoa; phylum Mollusca; class Cephalopoda; order Myopsida; family Loliginidae; genus Doryteuthis; species Doryteuthis pealeii. The sequence continues at coordinate 28,362 of JALAJA010000413.1, read as the reverse complement.
TTTTAAAAATGCATGCATGTTTACTTTTGTTGAATATTCTTTGTTGAGTTTTTAATATTGTTATACTGTCTCTTCTGCCTTTCATTCTTTCTTTTTAACTAGAACTGCTATGTTGCTGAGAGTGAGTTCATGACCCAGAAGCCTGACACAGAAAGTGGTGCACAATCTTAGCTGTTTTGCAGAGAAAGGAGCAGATTCAGATTGGACTTGGAACCGAGTGGACATGGATTTGGGTCATGGCAAAGATACACAGCTGATTTTGAAACTACATGGATGAAATATAGAATTGGGACAGTGTATAGAACTGTTTAAAATAAGTGATTATTTTGCCTTCTGAAATAATACATATCCTTTAGTTTGTCTTTTATTCTTAGTTGAAATTTCTTTTATTTTCTTCATTTGTGTTTCAAGTTAGAAGAACTTTGCATTTTGTCAGACTTACATTCTACATTCATGTCATTAATAAAGACAGAGAGCTCTCAATTTCTTAATCAATTTCCTCTCATCTTTGGCTTAATTGCTATTTTAAATACATTGTACTTTTTTTTTTTTTTGCCTAGTCTAAAAAAGAAAAATCTTTTTGCTTAACCTGTTGTGTGGTCCACTTCTTAAATTCTTCTATCTCTGTCAAGTTGAATTGGGGTTTCTTCTTAGATCAGTCCAGGTATCTGTTTTGTTTGGCTGGGGTTGTCTATCTTTGCATTCAGACAACTTTGTGTTCTTTTTACCATGGAGACAACACAGACATTTTGTTGTGTACACATTTTTAATTCCCCTCCCCTGGATATATTCTTAATACACTCACTTATGGGGAGAAGTAGCAGAGATGGAAGACATGTCTGGCCCTAACAAACTGCTGGCCTCAACTCCTTTCAACAAACTCCTAATTCTACTGATTATGTGACTTTCTAAGCCAGGTGTCACCAAACTACGGCCATTGAGCCAGATCTTGCCTGTGAGAGCATTTTTTCCAGCCCGTCAACCTTTCTGCTAATGCTGCATTCTTTGATAATGTTTTAAAAATAAATATGTTGGTTAAATTTGTTTTTGTGCATCTTACGCCACTCATCCATGAATATAACATGGAAAGAAATTTTGTTTTACATTTTTTTCTCAGAGCTTTCTTTCTGGCTAGCATGTATTGAACACTAATAATGTGGCCCACACACATAATTTTTTTCAAATATCCAGCCCAACATGAAAAAAGTTTGGTGATCCCTACTCTAAGCAAATAATAGGCCATTTCCAGATAAACCTGAGGTAATACTTTGTCAATAAAACTCTATGAACTTACAGTGATTTTCCACTGTTTACCATTATTTTAAATTAACCTACACTACTTGCTAAAAATGAGAGGCTATGCCTATCCATTATGTAACAAACCCAGTAAAATAATTCACAAAGGCTGCCAAGAGGTTGGCATTAGTAGTGTCTGTAAAAATATCAACATTTTTGTAATAATATCTTCACCAAAATCTCTATATTTTCTGGCATGAGAATGCTAGGACATGCCAGTGTATGTGCTATGTACCTCCTAGAAGAAAGTTTTTGATAAATTCATACAGAAAAATGTTATAGAAATTAGTAAATTATTTGTTCAATTGATAAAAAAAAGTTATTTAAAAATTATTATAAAAAAAAATTCTGCTTTGTTTCCATTCCTTTCCTGTAAGTTATAATGATAAAACTCACTCACCCAACTCAAAATTGAACCTTCCACTTTGTAGCCCCCAGCTTTACCACTGAGAAATCAGATGTTTGCAAAGAAAGTTAAATTTTTTTTAATTAATTTAAATATAATTAGTCCATCTCTTCCCCATTTTGTCAGCAAGTGTGTTAAATGCAAATTTTATCCATTTGAAAATGAAAGTAATTGTTATAATTAAAGAAGGTTCTTCATATTCCTTGCAGCAAAATTTACACTTTGCATTGCTTTAATATTATAGACAGGAAACAATTCAATAAGTTTTGATTTGATTCTGAGGAATAAAATTTAAGAGAGTGAACGAAGAACAAAAAGAAGATATACAAGTGTGGATACATAAGAAAGATGTTAAAAAAGCAAATAAGGAAGAAAAGAAGTGCAAGGAAAAAGAAAAAGAGAAAGACAAAAGATCAAAGGAAAAGAAGAAAATTTCAAGGAAGAGGAAGAAAAAAGAAGAAAGAGCAAGGGAGAAAAAGAAAAGTGCAAAAAAAAAGATGGTGGAAAAGAAAAAAAAAGATGGCGAAGAAAAGAAAAAAAAGATGGCAGAAAAGAAAAAAAAGGATGAACTATGAAGAAGAAAACAGAAAGTAGAAAACAGAAAGTAGAAAAAAAGGAAAGAAATGTACCAATTTGAAAAATACTAATATATGAAAGGAAAGAAAACTAAAAGAAGAAACAACATGAAAACAGAAGAATGATTTTTTCTCTCAATTTTCTTATTTGTTCTATACAAGAAGAAAAGTAAGCAAGAGAAGAAAAATATGAATTATGAAGGAAGAGAAAAAAATCAAGAAAAATCGGTGCAATTGTAGGAAAATATAATGAAGAACGCATAACATTTTGATGGTCAATGAAGAAAATGAAAGAAACTTAGAAGTTTGAAAGCAAGAAAATTCTAAAGAATTTTTAAAAAATGTGTAGAAATAATGCCTGAAGAATAAGTTTGTGTGATTCTGTTGACTTTTGCATCTGTCAATGGAGGGAAATAATGGAGCTATATTTGTTGTATGGTAATGCAAGAACCTCAAGAATGTCCAATGTATATGATTGGTTATTTTAATACCTTGACTGGAAGCAGATCCAATGGAATTTTATATCAATTGATGAAAATAGTCTCCACCTAAATTGCATTAATGATAACATGTAAATGTGTGCAGAACCACACAGTCGTATCCATGGTAACAAGCATGGCTGCTATCATTCAGATAGGAATTTCATTTAATGGGACAATAGTGTTCAGGCAGAAATCTTGGTGATACAATGTTAGTTTGGGCTTTTGTCTTGATTACATCTCAATTCTGCTCTCTTTTCTCTTTCTCTTTGTCTTCATTTTCTTTTCAAACATCTTTTTCTTTCACTTTCTTTTTTTCCCCTCTTATTACAACTTGTATTCTTCTTCTCTCTTCTTATAGGTAGATTAAGATAATCTCTCTTTCTTTCTAGTGATTTTACTTTCTTTTTCTATTGTCTTATTCTAACTTTCTATATTTTTCAGTTTCATTTTTTGTTCTTTTTTCAGTTTCTCTTTGCTTCCAAATTATTCTCTCTCCATTTTCTTTCTTCTGTTTTATTGTGAATGATTTTAAAAACAGTTCAGTCGACCAATGATGTTCTTATATTTTCAATGATTCATGCCACCATATTGAACCTATAGACAAGAAGAATTGCCATTTCTTGTGTAAATAGTTCTGTCACTTACTGTGGCAACTATGCTAGTAATTTTATACTAGATAAATAATAATAATAGATAAGTAGGAAGAGTTAATTTTCTTTCTCTTGCTTTTTCACTTTCTTTGTCCTCCTCTCTCACCTTCTTTGTCTTCCTCTCTCCTTTCTTTGTCCCTCTCTCACCTTTCTTTGTCCTCTCTCTCACCTTCTTTGTTACTTTCTTTGCCCTCTCTTTTTCTATAACTTTACATTTCAATCTTCTCTTTCCAGCATTTATTCTCTTTTCTTTTTCTTCTCTTTATTGTGAATGATTTGAAAAGTTTTCTGCCAACTGATGATACTCCTGTGTCTTCAACTTACCAACATGACCGATGTCATCACCTTTTAATCCATAGACAAGCACAAGTGTTGATCCATATGTAAATAATCCTTTCACAAGTCCTGATCCATTGGTAAATAACAGGATCTATACAAGTAATTTTATAAGATAATCACTAACGAAGTAGATTACACATTCTCTTTCACTTTCTTTTCCCTCTCACTATAATGTTCTATACTTCAGTCTTTTTTCCTTGGGTATCCCATTGTTGTGTAATGGTTAACAATCTAGTCTTGCAGGTCCATTACTACTTAATAGTGAGTTTGATCATTGCTGGATGCCCCATAATTGTGTCCATGCGTCACATCCTTTCTGTGGTTGATGGGTTGAGTAAATACATAATTTAGTCTTTTCTTTTCTTCTGTGACTTTGTTTTCTTTCTCTTTATCTTATTGTCTTTCTTTCTTTCTTTCTTTTGATTAAACTTTCTTTGGTTATTATTCTTCCTGTTTTTTTTTCATTTCCCTTTTGGATCACACTCATTATTTTCTTCTTTTTTTCTTCTTTTACTTCTATCTTCTCTTCCTTCTTTAATAGTCTCTGTTCTATTCTTATGTTCTCTCTCTCTGGATTTATTTATCCTTTTCTTAGAGAAGGTTGAGAGTTTTCACAATTTCATTTAGGGCTACTGTAGGTATTCACCTATCTCTTGAGTTTTAATATGAGGGTCAGGAGAAAAACTGCTCAGGTTCTTTAGTTTTAGAAGCACCACAGGCATTAGTAATTGACCTTACCTTTACCCTTTTTAATGCAACCAGCTTAATTCCTTCTCCTAGACTAGTTGCCATACCAAGAGCCCAGTCTGCCCTACTATTTACCCATAGCTGAAGGGAGAATAGTTGGATTCATACTTTTCTCAAGGGTATTAGTACTATGTGAAATGCAAACAGCCTCATCAGGATTTGAACTCTAGGTATATCGGTATATAATAAGGATGATTGCTTATCTTAGAGATTCAGACAAAAATGAACATTTTTGTAGTATCTCCCCACAAAATATAGCAGACAAGATTAGAATTAAAAACAAAACTTTACATTGAATTAAATGGATTCAATTAATAGATGCCAATTAATGAAATATCTGAAATAAATAAAATTAAACAATTTGTTTTTTTAGATTATTATCTTTAGTGAATATACACGAGAGAATTTGAATCATTTAATAACATGTTAGAAAATGTTAAGAAATGTAATGAAATATTTACAATCTTTATGAAGAGTAGGTAATTTGATTTTTGAACTTGAGAGAAAAAAAGTTAAATGAAATAGAAAAGGAATTTTGAAAAAATGTTTACATAATTGAGTAAAATGTTTATTTTTAAAGATTTATTTATATTTTCAAGATGATGGCATCAGTTGGCAAGTTCAGAATGCAGGAGCATTGATTGACTGAAATCCTTTCAATTCACTGAAATAGACAGAAGAAAGAAAGAATGTAGAGGAAGAAGAAATGTAAGAATAAATTTGAAGGAAATTGAAAAAGAAAAAAGCATAAAGTTATAGTGAAAGAGAGAGAGAGGGGGGTAATGTCACTTACCTAGTAATTACCCATGAAAAATATCATGGATATATTTAAATTTCAATAAGATGATATTTAAAAAAAAAAAAAACTAAATAATACTCAAACCCAATATGCTTCATATTACCATAACCATGGATTTCTCTATTACTCTCTAGTGAGCCTAGGTTGATAAACTATATATATATATATATATATATATATACAGGAGAAGAATATGAAAATAAATCCGACAGTATGTACAAATAGAAAAAAAGTATTCCAAAAAGATAAATTTATTCTGGATGGGGAAGTTGATTTTAAAATGTTTTGGTTTTTATTAAACCTTAATCAGGACAATAGGATGAAAAAAGTATTGTCTGAAGAAATGATGGATATCTTTTCAAAATGAAAATTTTGAAATGATATCCATCACTTTCAGTTTCTCTTTCTTCTCAATCTAATCTTAATTTCTCTTTCTTAAAAAAACATTTTAATCTCAGCTTCACTAACCAGAATAAATTTGTCTTTTTGGAATACTTTGTTTTTTCTATTTTTACACACACACACATATATATATATATATTAAAATAAGATAAGAATAAAATTAGAATGCCCATTGTTTGGTAAAAACTAAAACTGCAGTAAATTCATTAATAAATAGAAAAAAGTGTAGAGGAAATATAACAATATTAAAAATAATAAGTAAAAAAGATTAAAAACTCACAACTTTGATCATCAGGTGGGATTTGTTGAAACACCACATCTATAGACAACTATATATATAAGTTGCATTGTATTTTTATACATAGATTTAATAACTTTCAATTTCTCTTTCTTCTCAATCTAATCTTAACCCTTTCCTCTACCTTTTTGCTCAATTGATCTGTCACTTGTAAAACATATGATTAAGTCCCTTTAGGTCATGTAATATCAGATGCAACGTACAAAGTAGTACCTATTGGGTAAAGAAGAATATCATCAACTCATATATCATTAATAACATAAAAATTCTCTGTACCTTGTGCAGCAATTTCAATCCATTTTAATTTATTTTCTTCCAAAATAGGTTTCCAAGGTCTTCTTAGTTCATAACCTGAAAACAGAAAATAAAGAATTATTGATTTTAAATGGAACATTCAATCATTGTATATGATTGGTCAATAGTAATTTGTTTATCTTTGGTTTTTTCCATAACATTTCAAGTATCCCCCGTCTGGTTGCCTTCTTTTGAATCATTGAATTAAGAGAACATGTGCATCCCCTTATATGTATCATGTCTGGTATTTGAATCTGTATGTTTTTTTGGATTTTTTTTCTTGACCTTTGTGTCAAACTTTGTGATCTCTCAGTGAATTTGTGTGTTCACATCTCAGTCAAGGCCAATGCAATCCCAAGTTCATCACTTGTTGCTTTCTGATTAATGGATCCCACAAGTTATTAAGGTCTATGCTGGATCTGCTGATTAAGTTATCTAAGTACAGATTATTTTTTATTTTCTTATCCTCCAGTGCTACCCTTTATTATTTTGATTTAACTTCATAAAAATTGGTGAAAAAAAGCAAAGAAAGATGAAGAAATTACTCACATGAAATAATTAGCTCATCTAACAAAATTCAGACAAGAACTGGAACATTATGCATAAATACTTTCTAATAAAATTAGTTGACATTGTTATGTATGTATTTACCAAATCCTTCTACCACAGACAGGATGTGACAAAGGCTTTTAAGCAGAGTAAAGCTGGTTAGAATTTAGTTTTCCTTCTCCTAGACTGGTTGCCTAACTAAAGTTAAAGAACACTGTCTGCCCTACTATTCACTTCTGGAGGAGAACAGATGGATTCATGCCTTCCTCAAAAGCACTAGCTTACATCAGTTTGTTTTTATTGTTTGGTTCGGTTTCTTTGTTTAATGGCATATCAACATTTTATGGGTTATTTAATGCCAAAGTCATCTTTGTAGAAGAACAGTAGTGGCACTATTTAACCCATAACTGTGGGGATAAGAAGGAGGTTATACTATTTTTAATGGTATTAGTCTGAAAGTGAACATATTAGTACAACTGGATTTCAAACTCACTACAATATCACAGTCCAGCATGTTAACCACTACACTACAAGGATTCCCACCTTACATTAGTATCAACAGTTTCCTGTTCATAACCATATAATATTTGATAATCCTTTCAGATTTAATAAACTATCAAAAATTTATATTTAGTACTAAATTCCAGAATGGTGCATTTTGTTAATCTTTCCTCAAAGTTTTTGTTCCATTTTTCTATATTTATCAAATGTTTTAAGTGAAATAATAAATTCATACAACCACTACTACAAAACCAGCAGCAATGCCTCCAACAAAGCCTTCATTAGATTATGAGCCTGGGTTTCACGTATAGTTTTGGGGCTGAAGCATCATTACCACCAACTTAGTGTGTCCAGTGTTTTGAGTGTGAGATAATGGCAGATACAGATTATTCTGCTTGATCTCACAGCCTCTTAATATTTTCCTTTTTTTTGTTGGTGACAGAGTTTAGTCAGATATACAGAGTTCAAATTTGCAATAAAACCTTGGCATCTGATTCTAATAGGAAATAAATCTCCAACAAAGCTTTCATTAGATGATGAGCTTGAGGATTAGGCATCATTACTAACCCAGGATTCCAATAAACAGTTAAGTCACAATATCACAAGGATTTATTGGTTATTATTATAGTAGAAGAGAGCTAGATCCATACAGATGCAACTTCTGCTGACTGATCTTGGAGCTTCTTAATTATATTTCCTTTTTTCTATTGGTGACAAACTGAATTTAGTTAGATATGTGGAGGTTAAATTGGCAATAAATCCTCAGTATTTGTCAACCAATAGGAAATAGATTGGTCATTCGGCCATTTCTTCTTCTTCTACTCTCATAGATCTTCCTACTTTTCCAGCTCATGTTGAGTACTCAGCCAATATTTTCCTCAAAAACGAAATGAAATAAACATTTTTTTTAATTAACTGACAAGATCCAAAGGTGGTTAATGTTAACTCAGCTGGAATAATGAAATAATGTTCCTAATCTACTTTAACTTGACAAATTTTACATCTTATAATAATTAATTTTTACTAGCAAAAATATGCACCCACCAGGCATAAGTTTTAATATAATGAAATATATCAAATTAAAAAGACTAATGAAAATAAAAAATAATGCATATAAAAATATCACACTTATTCTAATTATATTTTAATTGGTTTCTATATAGAATCATTCTTAGGATTGATTTTAATATGTGGGAGAATAAAACAATAATATTAGAAACCAATAACACCAAGTAATTTTTTGTTAAAACCAGTATGCAAATTAACCACAGCATATATAATGTAAACCTATATTTCTTAGTGATATATAAGATTTTAAATGCACTAATAACATGGGCTGTTTTGAAGCAAATCTAGCTCAGATTTTCATAGAGATGTTGTAAATAAATAAGAATTATTCTATGTATTAATAATGATTTTGAGTCTAAATTAAATGCTCATTGATAAACTTACAGAATTCCTGTGGGTATTGTGATGTAAGCAGTGATGTAGTTTCAGTTACAGACATACAGATTTAAGATTTTAAATGCATTCATAATATTGACAGTTTTGTGCCAAATCTTACACGGCTAGACTTTAATAGAGACATTGTTAATAGATAAGATGCTAATTAAGATTAAATAATGACTATTTCATAATTGTTGAGAATATAATTTAAATAACTAAGGAAATCGTGATGTCAGTGGTGATGTAGTTTTGGTTACAGATAGACTTTTTTATTTTTTTTTTTTTGAATAATACATAGAATCCAAATTAAAAAGCATAAAATACCATAAAATATTGCTAGAACTTTTTGTGAAAAAAGAGCTTGTATTAATGTTTCTTGAAATAAAAGATGTTTTTATATCTAAATTTAAAAGCATCGGCTGTAAATAAATTTAAAGGTTAATAGACAAAGTAAATTGTCCAAGGTAGTGAATAGAAGGATGGACTTACCACCAGATCGTGAGGTGGTTGGACGGCTGCTGCTACTACTAGCACTTGATAAAGCACTATTTCCATTGTCTGTCTTTTCAAATACCTCTTCTGATATCACTTCTTCCACTTTCGATGAAGCTGATGGATACTGCGACTGGAATACTGGGGCTAAAATCTTTTGTAACACATCACCCATAACAGTGAAGCTGGGATCAACAATAAACTCAATAAAACCTAAAAAAATAAAAACAAAAAATGAATTAATTAAAATCAAACAGAGATTGTGAACAAAGATTTAGGAGAGGATTCTCCATCTCTTACAGGTTGGTCAATGGTGAGCAAGACTTATCTGGGATAGGGAAGTTTGTCTACAACAGCTGTGGGGGTAAGGTCTGGCAATTGGAGGATGTTCTGATTTTTAGGAGATTTAAGAGAGGAATCCAGATCTTTTGCAGGTTGGCTAATACTGAGCAAGACTGTATTGATAGCCATGACCAACTCTTGCCATAAAGCCTTTTCATTGCAAGTGAATCTTTTATAGCATAAATTTGAATTAGCTGTCTTGAGGAATTTGTGTGGTAATTAAGCCACACCAATGCACACATTAATAATAATTCAGATGTAATATTGATGGAGGTGTTTGCGAAGATATGGAAAGTGCTAATAGATAACTCATGATTTAGAGCTTTTAAAGAAGAACAGAGAATACAAAGGATTTATTGACTTATAATTCATGGACTGAAAAAGTTTGATTGCTTTTTAATATTCTCTTTTTTTTTGTTAATTTAAAAACAAATGATAAACCCTTTGGAAAATAACAGTCCATCAGCCTTAGGGTCAAAGTTACCCTGAAAACACTGGTTCCTGCTAAATCACCAAAGTTAATCACCAGGGCCTACTCAATACTTAAATGGGGATTACAAGGGAACAAGTACTATAAGCAGCATAAGGCTTATGAGCAAGACTAAGCAAAGCTTAGTAAATAACAACAGTCATTTCCAGTTTACCCTACTATTTACCCATAGATGAAGGAAAGAATTTTTGAATGCATACATTTCCCAAGGATATTAGTGCTATGTGTAATGCAATCAGAATTGTCCAGGATTTGAACACAGGTTATCATGTTTTATTTCCTATGATGATAACCACTACCCATCACCTCCTTTTTCATTTTTTTTTATTTTTCTATTTAATTTTTATTTATGTAAAAAATTCTCTCCTTTGTTTTCTTCCTTATATTCATTTTACCATATTCCTGAAAAATCCAACTTACCAATTTGAGATTCTGCAACTAATGTATTTTTTCGATCACAAAGTGGTGAAAATGGCAGACCTAATTCTTGTTCTCTGTCTCCCTAGAAAAAGTAGAAAGAGAAAAACAAACATGTAAAAGAAAGTATTGCTTATCCTAATATATTATCAGATTCTATACTCAAAATTTCAAGTTACAAATTAAAACATTTTATATTAATAGTCAGCCATTTTTATGCCAAAATAGCTGAAATATATAACCTATATTAAATTTAGGGAGCAACTTTGATCTACCACTGACCTTACCAAAAGTAAAAGTAGTACAAAATAAAGCATTTGATGAAAATAAACATAAGGAAATTCCAACATTATATCTGAAATCATTAAACACCTAAAGAAAAGTTTAACAACAAATTTATATACAATGATATTGGATCTGAATATTTATCCATTTAAAAGGTATTTGTTTATCTGGTTTACGGCTAGTTGAAAGAAAACTCTTACAAAACAAGAAAATTTCTTTAAAAAAACAAAACAACTGAATCACTTCTTTGCGTTTTTATCAACATTAGATTCAACCCTTCTACAGCCTTCATGGCTGTAAATGAATAATTAAGGAATATCAATAGTACTCTCTAATGTAACAACTATCCATTTGGTTGTTTAAATGATGGGGAACAAGAGAAGAACACCCAGTATCAGCAACTAAGTAATTACAACAAACATTCCATATATATATATATATATATATATATATATACACATACACACACACCAATCCCTTCGCAATGAGCAGAATGTAACACAAGGTCAATTTCTTAAGTGGAGTTTAACAGGTTTGAATTTCACAGTTTTCCTACTCCTATATTGGTTATCTAACCAAGGTTAAAAACAGCCTTGTCCTGGATTTGAACTTGAATCACTGAGTCCATTTCCTACGATGATAACCATTACGCCATGCACCCTCAGCAAACATTCCTTATATAAGAAGTGTAACAGAACAAATCCAGAAAGTTTGTTGATAGTAGAACATCAGAAATAGCATTCCATAGCAGAACTGCTCTACACAACCTCATTATGGGAATTGATCACTTATGAGAAAAAGATCTATTGAAAGATTATGTTTATAACATCCCATGAGAATGATTGTCCCCTTAATGAAAGTCAGAGTCAAAGAAGAGTCTAATTTATCAGACTGGAGTCAGAAGACATACATTAACTCTGAGATGAGATTCAGATTATTAACAAAGAGAATCAGTGGAAAGTTGAAGGCAATGTACATTGGCTTTAACTGCCAGTTGTATAAGTTGAGTTAGTACAGATTTGAACATGAAAGGTTTTCTTGACTCAACAAAGAAAGAGGGGGGGGGGGTTGAGATTTAACAGAAAAAGGATTGAGAACATTTCTATATAATAGATTGGAACAAACTGCAGTGTGTAGCTGGAAAAATAGATATTCTTTCTTCTATTACAGACAATACATGTGAGGAAAGTTGTAGAATAGGGCAGTTTAAAATGTCATTTTGACAATTGTTGCATGACCTTTAGAGGTCAAACAAAACATCAGTAGTGATCATCTTGTGGAGCAGATGACTGAAGTTATGTTAAAAGTTTATCTAACTTTCCAAGAGTGATGTCTGACCCAGTGACAGTTATATTTGCTGGATCCTTTCCTTCAAGACTCAATTCTAAATAGGAAATATCAGAACATGATCTATTTTCAACTTTTGAGTGAGTGCAGAATATAAGGTTTCTTTTCATTGTCCTCTTAATGTTGGTCAAGCGGTTTCCGTATCGTCTTCCATGACATCACCAATCTTGTTCTCCCCTGCTTTATTCATACAATCAAACTGTCTTTACAGATGAGTCTGACCCAAAAAGCATCCAGTTGTCTACCAACAACTCACACCATTACATCACTCTAAGCAGGGCTTAAATAAGGTAACAGCATTTTATGTAAAGGGTTAAGAACCCCCACCTCAGTCCCCCAAAAAACGGTATCTTAGGTATGATATGAAACTGAATCAGTGGTAAACTTCAGTTCTAGAGAGTGTGGATTCACTCTTCATTTCCATCACTCCCGGTCCACTGTGATCTGGAGTGGTTAGTATTTGTTAAGATTCCATCTATGGATCAAATAGATCACTTTGAAAATTATTTGTATTAGATAGGAATAATTAATAACATAAACTGAGCAAGAATTATTGTATTAAGAATACTTGAAGCTAAAATTGTTTACTAAGATTATTATTATTAGTTATTTGTTAACAAATTATTATTATTAAATAGGAATAGTTACTCTAAACTATTAAATTATGTATAAATTATCAGTATTAGATAGGAACATTTGATACCATAAAAATTTGTTAGATAGGAATATTTAATATTATAACTATGCAAAAAAAATTATTATAATCAAGTGTGATTTTAAAAGAAAATTATTTTAATGAAATTTTGAAAATATAATTATGATTTGGAAAAAATCAAAATTTCAGCATTAAATAAACCATAAAGAATTGATTTTGACAAACCAAAAACCACTCGACAATTTTTTCAATATCAAAGAAACAAAGAAGAGAGATTGAATTGTCCAAAGAAAACAAAAAGATTGTAATGTTAATGACTCTTTTTAATGTTATAAACAATACAACATTTCAATTTTTTTTTTTTAGGAAAAACTTAGAAAAAAAAAAAAAAATAATGAAAACGTTCCATTACCTGTCTGAAAATTCTTCAAGAAGCAAATCTGTCCATCTTTTATGCATGCCCCATTCTTTTGCAGGGTGACTGATGTCTGCACAATGCAAGACTAGTGACAAAGCCTTTGATTTTTCAATGCTAAATAATTAAAGAAATTTTAAAAAAAAAAAAGAAGTAAAATCAGAAATGATGACTGAGAATTACAGAAATGTCAGATTAAACAGTGAGTTACAGAGTGGTCTGAAAATCTTATCATCCCAACATATGTTTTTAAGAGGTAAAATAATTACACAATACAACCTGAAATTATGAAATAATTTTAATTTCTAAAGTTTGTTTAAAGATAAAATTAATTACATAAACTTAATATTATGTTTATTAAAAAAACCCAACAAATGTTTAATAACATAATATTTAAGTTATGGAATTATTTGATCTTTAAACAAAACTTGTAGAAATAAATTTATTTTTCATAATTTCAGGTTAGTATTGTGGTAATTATTTTACCTCTTAAAAACATATGTTGGGATGAAAGGAATTTTCAGCACCACTCTGTACACTCACTGTTTTAATCATGACATTTTCTGTAATTCTCAGTCATCATTTCTGATTTTACTTCTTTTTTTTTTTTAAAAAGATTTCTTAATTATTTAGCATTGAAATCAAAGGCTTTGTCACTAGTCTTGCATTTGTGCAGACATCATCACCCTGCAAAAGAATGGGGCATGCATGAAAAGATGGACAGATTTGCTTCGTTGAAGAATTTCTTCAGACTCAGTAATTGGAACGTTTCATTATTTTTTTTTTTTTTTTCTTAAGTTTTTCCTAAAAAAAAAAAAATTGAAGTTGTATTGTTATAACATTAAAAAGTATCATTAACATTTACAATCTTTTGTTTCTTGCGACATATTTTCAATCTCCTTCTTCTTTGTTTCTTGATATTGGAAAAAATGTCGAGTGCGTTTGGTTGTTTCAAATTCAATTCTTTATGGGTTTATTTAATGCTGAAATTGATTATTTCCAAATCATAATTATATTTTCAAAATTTCATTAAAATTAATTTTCTTTTAAAATCACACTTTGATTAAATAATTTTTTGTGCATAGTTTTAATATTAAATATTCCTATCTACAAATTTTTTGGTATCAAATGTTTCCTATCTAATACTGATAATTATATACATTAATTTAATAGTTTTAGAGTAAACTTCCTATTTAATTAATAATAATTGTTTAACAAAATTAACTAATAATAATAATCCTTTTAGTTAAACAATTTTAGCTTCAAAGTATTCTTAATACAAATTAATTCTTGCCTCAGTTATATGTTATTAATTATTTCCTATCTAATACAGAATAATTTTCAAAGTGATCTTATTTTGATCCATAGATGGAATCTTAACAAAATACTAAACCACTTCCAGCATCACAGTGGGACCTGGGGAGTGATTGTAAATGAAGAGTGAATCCACACTCTCTAAGAACTGAAGCTTTACCACTGCGATTCAGTTTCATATCATACTAAGATACCGCTTTTTGGGGGACTGAGGTGGCGGTTCTAACCTTTACATAAAATGTGTTACCTTATTTTTTAAGGCCCTGCTTTTAGAGTGATGTAATGGTGTGAGTGTTGGTAGACAACTGGATGGCTTGGTCAGACTCATCTGTAAAGACAGTTTGAATTGTATGAATTAAAGCAGGGGAGAAACAAGATTGGCTGATGTCATGGAAGACGATACGGAACCGTTGACCAACATTAGAGGACAATGAAAAAGAAACCTTTATATCTGGCACTCCACTCAAAGTTGAAAATAAGATCATGTTCTGATATTTACCTATTTAGAAATTGAGTCTTGAAGAAGGATCCAGCAAATATAACTGTCATGGGTCAGACATCAACTCTTGAAGTTTAGTAAACTTTAACATAACTTCAGTCATCTGCTCCACAAGATGATCACTACTGATGTTTTGTTTGACTCTTAAAGTCAATGCAAACAATTGTCAAAATGACATTTTAATGACCTATTTCTACAACTTTCCCACATGTGATTGTCTGGTATAGAAGAAGAATATCTATTTTTCCAGCTACAGCATGCAGTTTGTTCCAATCTATTTAATATAGAAATGTTCTCAAATCCTTTTTCTGTTAATCTGAACCCCCCCCCCGTCCCTCTTCTTTGTTGAGTAAGAAAACCTTATCATGTTCAAATCTGTACTAACTCAACTTATAACAACTGGCAGTTAAAGCCAATGTACATTGCCTTCAACTTCCAGATCTCTGGTGTTAATAATTGAATCTCATCTCAGAGTTAATGTATGTTCTTCTGACTCCAGTCTGATAAATTAGACTCTTCTTTGACTCTGACTTTCATTAAGGGGACAATCATTCTCATGGATGTTATAAACATAATCTTTCAAAGATCTTTTTCTCATAAGTGATCAATTCCCATAATGAGGTTGTTGAGAGCAGTTCTGCTATGGAATGCTATTTCTGATGTTCTTACTATCAACAAACTTTCTGGATTTGTTCTGTTACACTTCTTATATAAGGAATGTTTGCTGAGGGTGCATGGGTAATGGTTATCATCGTAGGAAATGGACTCAGTGATTTCAAGTTCAAATCCAGGACAAGGCTGTTTTTAACCTTGGTTAGATAACCAATATAGGAGTAGGAAAACTGTGAAATTCAAACCTGTTAAACTCCACTTAAGAAATTGACCTTGTGTTTACATTCTGCTCATGCGAAGGGATTGGTGTGTGTGTGTGTGATATATATATATATATATATATATATGGAATGTTTGTTGTAATTACTTAGTTGCTTGATACTGGGTGTTCTTCTCTTGTTCCCCATCATTTAAACAACCAAATGGATAGTTGTTACATTAGAGAGTACTATTGATATTCCTTAATTATTCATTTACAGCCATGAAGGCTGTAGAAGGGTTGAATCTAATGTTGATAAAAACGCAAAGAAGTGATTCAGTTGTTTTGTTTTTTTAAAGAAATGTTCTGTTTTGTAAGAGTTTTCTTCAACTAGCCGTTAAACCAGATAAACAAATACCTTTTAAATGGATAAAATATTCAGATCCAATATCATTGTATATAAATTTGTTTGTTAAACTTTTCTTTAGGTGTTAATTGATTTCAGATATAATGTTGGAATTTCCTTATGTTTATTTTCATCAAATGCTTTATTTTGTACTACTTTTACTTTTGGTAAGTCAGTGGTAGATCAAAGTTGCTCCCTAAATTAATATAGGTTATATATTTCAGTATTTGGCATAAATGGCTGACTATTAATATAAAATGTTTTAATTTGTAACTTGAAAATTTTGAGTATAGAATCTGATAATATATTAGGATAAGCAATACTTTCTTTTACATGTTTGTTTTTCTCTTTCTACTTTTCTAGGAGACATGAGAACAAGAATTAGGTCTGCCATTTTCACCACTTTGTGATCGAAAAAAATACATTAGTTGCAGAATCTCAAATTGGTAAGTTGGATTTTTCAGGAATATGGTAAAATGAATATAAGGAAGAAAACAAAAGGGAGAGAATTTTTTACATAAATAAAAATTAAATAGAAAAAATAAAAAAAAATGAAAAAGGAGGTGATGGTGTAGTGGTTATCATCATAGGAAATAACATGATAACCTGTGTTCAAATCCTGGACAATTCTGATTGCATTACACATAGCACTAATATCCTTGGGAAATGTATGCATTCAAAAATTCTTTCCTTCATCTATGGGTAAATAGTAGGGTAAACTGGAAATGACTGTTGTTATTTACTAAGCTTTGCTTAGTCTTGCTCATAAGCCTTATGCTGCTTATAGTACTTGTTCCCTTGTAATCCCCCATTTAAGTATTGAGTAGGCCCTGGTGATTAACTTTGGTGATTTAGCAGGAACCAGTGTTTTCAGGGTAACTTTGACCCTAAGGCTGATGGACTGTTATTTTCCAAAGGGTTTTATCATTTTGTTTTTAAATTAACAAAAAAAAAGAGAATATTAAAAAGCAATCAAACTTTTTCAGTCACATGAATTATAAGTCAATAAATCCTTTGTATTCTCTGTTCTTCTTTAAAAGTTCTAAATCATGAGTTATCTATTAGCACTTTCCATATCTTCGCAAACACCTCCATCAATATTACATCTGAATTATTATTAATGTGTGCATTGGTGTGGCTTAATTACCAACACCAAATTCCTCAAGACAGCTAATTCAAATTTATGCTATAAAAGATTCACTTGCAATGAAAAGGCTTTATGGCAAGAGTTGGTCATGGCTATCAATACAGTCTTGCTCAGTATTAGCCAACCTGCAAGAGATCTGGATTCCTCTCTTAAATCTCCTAAAAATCAGAACATCCTCCAATTACCCCCTTACCCCCACAACTGTTGTAGACAAACTTTCCTATCCCAGATAAGTCTTGCTCACCATTGACCAACCTGTAAGAGATGGAGAATCCTCTCCTAAATCTTTGTTCACAATCTCTGTTTGATTTTAATTAATTCATTTTTTGTTTTTATTTTTTTAGGTTTTATTGAGTTTATTGTTGATCCCAGCTTCACTGTTATGGGTGATGTGTTACAAAAGATTTTAGCCCCAGTATTCCAGTCGCAGTATCCATCAGCTTCATCGAAAGTGGAAGAAGTGATATCAGAAGAGGTATTTGAAAAGACAGACAATGGAAATAGTGCTTTATCAAGTGCTAGTAGTAGCAGCAGCCGTCCAACCACCTCACGATCTGGTGGTAAGTCCATCCTTCTATTCACTACCTTGGATAATTTACTTTGTCTATTAACCTTTAAATTTATTTACAGCCGATGCTTTTAAATTTAGATATAAAAACATCTTTTATTTCAAGAAACATTAATACAAGCTCTTTTTTCACAAAAAGTTCAAGCAATATTTATGGTATTTTATGCTTTTTAATTTGGATTCTATGTATTATTCAAAAAAAAGAAAAAAGTCTATCTGTACCAAAACTACATCACCACTGACATCACGATTTCCTTAGTTTATTTAAATTAATATTCTCAACAATTATGAATAGTCGATTATTTAATCTTAATTAGCATCTTATCTATTAAACAATGTCTCTATTAAAGTCTAGCCGTGTAAGATTTGGCACAAAACTGCCAATATTATGAATGCATTTAAAAATCTTAAATCTGTATGTCTGTAACTGGAAACTCACATCATGCTTACATCAACATCACAATCCCACAGGAAATTCTGTAAGTTTATCAATGAGCATTTTATTTAGACTCAAATCAATTATATAATACATAGAATAATTCTTATTTATTTACAACATCTCTATGAAAATCTGAGCTAGATTTGCTTCAAAACAGCCCATGGTTTATATTGGGTGCATTTAAAATTCTTATATATCACTAAGAAATATAGGTTACATTTATATATGCTGTGGTTAATTTGCATACTGGTTTTAACAAAAAATCTACTTGGTGTTATTGGTTTCTTAATATTATTGTTTTATTCTCCCACAATATTAAAATCAATCTAAATGATTTTCTATATAGAACCAATTAAAATATAATTAAGAATAAGTGGGATATTTTTTAATGCATTAATTTTTATTTTCATTAGTCTTTTTAATTTGATATATTTCATTATATTAAAACTTATGCCTGGTGGGTGCATTTTTTGCTAGTAAAATTAATTATTATAAATGATTTGTCAAGTTAAAGTAGATTAGGAACATTAATTTCATTTATTCCAGCTGAGTTAACATTAACCACCTTTGGATGTTCGGTCAGTTAATTAAAAAAAATGTTTATTTCATTTCGTTTTTGAGGAAAATATTGGCTGAGATGTTACTCAACATGAGCTGGAAAAGTAGGAAGATCTATGAGAGTAGAAGAAGAAGAAATGGGCCGAATGACCAATCTATTTCCTATTGGTTGAAAATACTGAGGATTTATTGCCAATTTTAACCTCCACATATCTGACTAATCAGTTTGTCACCAATAGAAAAAAGGAAATATAATTAAGAAGCTCCATAGATCAGTCAGCAGAAGTTGCATCTGTATGGATCTAGCTCTCTTCTACTATAATAATAACCAATAAATCTTGTGATATTGTGACTTAACTGTTTATTGGAATCCTGGGTTAGTATGATGCTAATCCTCAAGCTCATCATCTAATGAAAGCTTTGTTGGAGATTTATTTCCTATTAGAATCAGATGCCAAGGTTTTATTGCAAATTTGAACTCTGTATATCTGACTAAACTCTGTCACCAACAAAAAAAGGAAAATATTAAGAGGCTGTGAGATCAGCAGAATAATCTGTATCTGCGTTATTATCTCACACTCAAAACACTGGACACAGACTAAGTTGGTGGTAATGATGCTTCAGCCCCAAAACTATACGTGAAACCCAGGCTCATAATCTAATGAAGGCTTTGTTGGATGGCATTGGCTGCTGGTTTTGTAGTAGTGGTTGTTGAATGTTTATTATTTCACTTAAAACATTTGATAAATAATGAGAAAAATGGAACAAAAACTTTGAGGAAAGATTAAACAAAATGCACCATTCTGGAATTTAGTAATAAATATAAATTTTTGATAGTTATTAAATCTTGAAAGGATTATCAAATATTATATGGTTATGAACAGGAAAATTGTTGATACTAATGTAAGGTGGAATCCTTGTAGTGTAGTGGTTAACATGCTGGACTGTGATATTGTAGTGAGTTTGAAATCCAGTTGTACTAATATGTTCACTTTTCAGACTAATACCATTAAAAAATAGTATAACCTCCTTTCTTATCCCCACAGTTATGGGTTAAATAGTGCCACTACTGTTCTTCTACAAAGATGACTTTGGCATTAAATAACCCATAAAATGTTGATATGCCAATTTAAACAAAGAAAACCGAAACCCAAAAAAAAAACAAACTGATGTAAGCTAGTGCTTTTGAGGAAGGCATGAAATCCATCTGTTCTCCTCCAGAAGTGAATAGTAGGGCAGACAGTGTTCTTTAACTTAGTTAGGCAACCAGTCTAGGAGAAGGAAAACTAAATTCTAAACCAGCTTTACTCTGCTTAAAAGCCTTTGTCACATCCTGTCTGTGGTAGAAGGATTTGGTAAATACATACATAACAATGTCAACTAATTTTATTAGAAAGTATTTATGCATAATGTTCCAGTTCTTGTCTGAATTTTGTTAGATGAGCTAATTATTTCATGTGAGTAATTTCTTCATCTTTCTTTGCTTTTTTTCAACCAATTTTTATGAAGTTTAAATCAAAAATATAAAGGTAGCACTGGGGATAAGAAAATAAAAAATAATCTGTACTTTAGATAACTTAATCAGCAGATCCAGCATAGACCTTAATAACTTGTGGGATCCATTAATCAGAAAGCAACAAGTGATGAACTTGGGATTGCATTGGCCTTGACTGAGATGTGAACACAACAAATCACTGAGAGATCACAAGTTTACACAAAGGTCAAGAAAAAAAAATCCAAAAAAAACATACAGATTCAAATACCAGACATGATACATATAAGGGGATGCACATGTTCTCTTAATTCAATGATTCAAAAGAAGGCAACCAGACGGGGGATACTTGAAATGTTATGGAAAAAACCAAAGATAAACAAATTAACTATTGACCAATCATATACAATGATTGAATGTTCCATTTAAAATCAAAATTCTTTATTTTCTGTTTTCAGGTTATGAACTAAGAAGACCTTGGAAACCTATTTTGGAGAAAATAAATTAAATGGATTGAAATTGCTGCACAAGGTACAGAGAATTTTTATGTTATTAATGATATATGAGTTGATGATATTCTTCTTTACCCAATAGGTACTACTTTGTACGTTGCATCTGATATTACATGACCTAAAGGACTTAATCATATGTTTTACAAGTGACAGATCAATTGAGCAAAAAGGTAGAGGACAAGGGTTAAGATTAGATGAGAAGAAAGAGAAATTGAAAGTTATTAAATCTATGTTAAAATACAATGCAACTTATATATATAGTTGTCTATAGATGTGGTGTTTCAACAAATCCCACCTGATGATCAAAGTTGTGAGTTTTTAATCTTTTTTACTTATTATTTTTTAATATTGTTATATTTCCTCTACTTTTTTTATTTAATGAATTTACTGCAGTTTTAGTTTTTACCAAACAATGGGCATTCTAATTTTATTCTATCTTATTTTAATATATATATATATAATGTGTGTGTGTGTAAAAATGAAGAAAAAACAAGTATTCCAAAAAGACAAATTTTATTCTGGTTAGTGAAGCTGAGATTAAAATGTTTTGGTTTTTAGAAAGAGAAAATTAAGATTAGATTGAGAAGAAAGAGAAACTGAAAGTGATGGATATCATTCAAAATTTTCATTTTGAAAAGATATCCATCATTTCTTCCAGACAATACTTTTTCATCCTATTGTCCTGATTAAGGTTTAATAAAAAACCAAAACATTTAAAATCAACTTCCCATCCAGAATAATTTATCTTTTTTGAATACTTTTTTTCTATTTTGTACATACTGTCGGATTTTTTCATATTCTCCCTGATATATATATATATATTATATATATATATAATAGTTTATCACCTAGGGCCACTAGAGAGTAATAGAGAAATCCATGGTTATGGTAATATGAAGCATATTGGGTTTGAGTATTATTTAGTTTGTTTTTTTTAAATATCATCTTATTGAAATTAAATAATCCATGATATTTTTCATGGGTAATTACTAGGTAAGTGACATAACCCCCTCTCCTCTCTTTCACTATAAACTTTATGCTTTTTCTTTTTTCAATTTCCTTCAAAATTATTCTTACATTTCTTCTTCCTCTACATTCTTTCTTTCTTCTGTCTATTTCAGTGATTTGATAAGGATTTCAGTCAATCAATGCTCCTGCATTCTGAACTTGCCAACTGATGCCATCATCTTGAAAAATATAAATAATCTTTAAAAATAAACATTTTACTCAATTATGTAAACATTTTTTTCAAAATTCCTTTTCTATTTCATTTAACTTTTTTTCTCTTCAGTTCAAAAATCAAATTACCTACTCTTCATAAAGATTGTAAATATTTCATTACATTTCTTACAAATTTTCTAAGATGTTATTAATGATTCAAATTCTCTCGTGTATATTCACTAAAGAAATATCTAAAAAAAAATTGTTTAATTATTTTATTCAGATATTTCATTAATTGGCATCTATTAATTGAATCCATTTAATTCAATGTAAAGTTTTGTTTTTAATTCTAATCTTGTCTGCTATATTTTGTGGGGAGATACTACAAAAATGTTCATTTTTGTTGAATCTCTAAGATAAGCAATCATCCTTATTATATACCGAATATCCTAGAGTTCAAATCCTGAATGAGGCTGTTTGCATTTCACATAGTACTAATACCCTTGAGAAAAGTATGAATCCAACTATTCTCCCTTCAGCTATGGGTAAATAGTAGGGCAGACTGGGCTCTGGTATGGCAACTAGTCTAGGAGAAGGAATTAAGCTGGTTGATTTAAAAAGGGGTAAAGGTAAGGTCAATTACTAATGCCTGTGGTGCTTCTAAAACTAAAGAACCTGAGCAGTTTTTTCCTGACCCTCATATTAAAACTCAAAGAGATAGGTGAATACCTACAGTAGCCCTAAATGAAATTGTGAAAACTCTCAACCTTCTCTAAGAAAAGGATAAATAAATCCAGAGAGAGAGAGATCATAAGAATAGAACAGAGACTATTAAAGAAGGAAGAGAGAAAGATAGAAGTAAAAGAAGAAAAAAAGAAGAAGAATAATGAGTGTGATCCAAAAGGGAAATGAAAAAAAAAAACAAGGAAGAATAATAACCAAAGAAGTTTAATCAAAAGAAAGAAAGAAAGACAATAAGATAGAAAGAAAGAGAAATTGAAAAAGAGAAAGAAAACAGTCACAGAAGAAAGGAAAAGACTAAATTATGTATTTACTCAACCCATCAACCACAGAAAGGATGTGACGCATGGACACAATTATGGGGCATCCAGCAATGATCAAACTCACTATTAAGTAGTAATGGACCTGCAAGACTAGATTGTTAACCATTACACAACAATGGGATACCCAAGGAAAAAAGACTGAAGTATAGAATATTATAGTGAGAGGGAAAAGAAAGTGAAAGAGAATGTGTAATCTACTTCGTTAGTGATTATCTTATAAAATTACTTGTATAGATCCTGTTATTTACCAATGGATCAGGACTTGTGAAAGGATTATTTACATATGGATCAACACTTGTGCTTGTCTATGGATTAAAGGTGATGACATCGGTCATGTTGGTAAGTTGAAGACACAGGAGTATCATCAGTTGGCGAAACTTTTTCAAATCATTCACATAAAAAAGAAGAAAAAGAAAAGAGAATAAATTGCTGGAAAGAGAAGACTGAAACGTAAAGTTATAGAAAAAGAGAGGAGGACAAAAAGTAACAAAGAGAAGGTGAGAGAGGAGGACAAAGAAGGTGAGAGAGAGGACAAAGAAAGGTGGAGAGAGAGAGAGGACAAAAAGTTGAAAAAGCAAGAGAAAGAAAAATTAACTCTTCCTACTTATCTATTATTATTATTTATCTAGTATATAATTACTAGCATAGTTGCCACAGTAATGACAGAACTATTTACACAGAATCAGCAATTCTTCTTGTCTATAGGTTCAATATGGTGGCATGAATCATTTGAAAATATAGGAACATCATTGGTCGACTGAACTGTTTTTAAAATCCTTCACAATAAAACAGAAGAAAAGAAAATGGAGAGAGAATAATTTGGAAGCCAAAGAGAAACTGAAAAAGAAAAAAAAAATGAAACTGAAAATATAGAAGTTAGAATAAGACAATAGAAAAAGAAAGTAAAATCACTAGAAAGAAAGAGAGATTATCTTAATCTTACCTATTAAGAAGAGAGAAGAAGAATACAGTTGTAATAAGAGGGGAAAAAAAGAAAGTGAAAAGAAAAAGATGTTTGAAAAGAAAATGAAGACAAAGAGAAAGAGAAAGAGAGGGCAGAATTGAGAAATGTAATCATAAGACAAAAAGCCAACAAAACTAACATTGTTATCACCAAATTTCTGCCTGAAAACAACTATTGTCCCATTAAATGAAATTCCTAATTTCTGAATGATGGCAGCCCCAACATGCTTGTTTTACCTAATGGATACGACTGTGGGTTCTGCACACATTTACATGTTATCATTAATGCAATTTAGGTGGAGACTATTTTCATCAATTGATATAAAATCCATTGGATCTGCTTCCAGTCAAGGTATTAAAATAACCAATCATATACATTGGACATTCTTGAGGTTCTGCATTACATACAACAAATATGCTCCATTATTTCCCCTCCATTGACAGATGCAAAAGTCAACAAATCACACAAACTTATTCTTCAGGCATTTTTCTACACTTTTAAAAAATTCTTTAGAATTCTTCTTCTTTCAAACTTCTAAGTTCTTTTCATTTCTTCATTGACCATCAAAATGTTATGCGTTCTTCATTATATTTTTCCTACAATGTGCACCGATTTTCTTGATTTTTTTCTCTTTCCTCATAATTCATATTTTTCTTCTCTTGCTTACTTTTCTTCTTGTATAGAACAATAAGAAAATCAAGAGAAAAAAATCATTCTTCTGTTTTCATGTTGTTTCCTTCTTTTAGTTTTCTTTCCTATATTAGTATTTTTCAAATTGGTACATTTCTTTCCTTTTTTTTCTACTTTCTGTAATATTGTTCTTTTCTTCTACATAGTTTCATTCTTTTTTCCTCTTAACATCCTTTTTTCTTTTCTGCCATCGATTTTTTTTTCTTTTCCACCATTTTTTTTTTTTGCACTTTTCTTTTTCTCCCTTGCTCTTTTCTTCTTTTTCTTCCTCTTCCTTGAAATTTTCTTCTTTTCTTTGATCTTTTGTCTTTCTCATTTTTCTTCTTTTCCTTGCACTTCTTTTTCTTCCTTATTTTGGTTTTTTAACATCTTCTTATGTATCCACACTTGTATATCTTTCTTCTTTTTGTTCTCGCGTCACAGAATCCCCTATCTTTAAATTTTATTCCCCAGAATCAAATCAAAACTTATTGAATTGTTTCCTGTCTATAATATTAAAGCAATGCAAAGTGTAAATTCTTGCTGCAAGGATATGAAGAACCTTCTTTAATTTAATAATTACTTTCATTTTCAAATGGATAAAATTTGCATTTAACACACTTGGCTGACAAAATGGGGAAGAGATGGACTAATTATATTTAAATTAATTAAAAAAATTAACTTTCTTTGCAAACATCTGATTTCTCAGTGGTAAAGCTGGGGCTACAAAGTGGAAGGTTCAATTTTGAGTTGGGTGAGTGAGTTTTATCATTATAAGATTACAGAAAGGAATGGAAACAAAAGCAGAAATTTTTTTTTTTATAATAATTTTTTTAAATAACATTTTTTTTATCAATTGAAGACAAATAATTTACTAATTTCTATAACATTTTTCTGTATGAATTTATCAACAACTTTTTCTTCTAGGAGGTACATAGCACACTACACTGGCATTCCTAGCATTCCTCATGCCAGAAATATAGAGATTTTTGGTGAAGATATTATTACAAAATGTTGATATTTTTACAGAACACTACTAATGCCAACCTCTTGGCAGCCTTTGTGAATTATTTTACATAATGGATAGGCATAAGCCTCTCATTTTTTAGCAAGTAGTGTGGTTAATTTAAAATATGGTAAACAGGTGGAAAATCACTGTAAGTTCATAGAAGTTTTATTGACAAAGTATTTACCTCAGGTTTTCTGGAAATGGGCTATTATTTGCTTAGAGTAGGACAATCAAACTTTTTTTTCATGGTGGGCTGGATATTTTGAAAAAATATAATGTGTGCAGGGCCACATTATTAGTGTTCAATACATGCTACCAGAAAGAAAGCTCTGAGAAAAAATGTAAAACAAAATTTTTATCCATGTTTATATTCATGGATGAGTGGCGTAAGATGCACAAAAACAAATTTAACTCACATATTTATTTTTAAAACATTAAATCAAAGAACGCAGCATTCACGAAACGTTGATGGCTGGAAAAAAATGCTCTACAGGCAAGATTTGGCTCAATGGCCGTAGTTTGGTGACACCTGGCTTAGAAAGTCCCATAATCAGTAGAATTAGGAGTTTGTTGAAAGGAGTTGAGGGCAACGGTTTGTTAGGGTCCAGACAAATGGTCTTTCCATCTCTTGCTTTACTTCTACCCCCATAAGTTTGAGTGGTTTTAAGGATAAAATATATCCAGGGGGGAGGGGGAATAAAAAATGTGTACACAACAAAAATGTCTGTGTTTGTCTCCATGGTAAAGAACACAAAGTTGGAATGCAAATAGACAACCCAACCAAACAAAACAGATTACCTGGACTGATCCAAGAAAAAACCCAATTCAACTTGACAGAAATAGAAGAATTTAAGAAGTGGACCACACAACAGGTTAAGCAAAAAAGATTTTTCTTTTTTTAGACTAGGCAAAAAAAAAAAAAAAAAAAAAAAAAGTACAATGTATTTAAATAGCAATAAACCAAAGATGAGGAAATTGATTAAGAAATTGAGAGCTCTCTGTCTTTATTAATGAATGAATGGTAGAATGTAAGTCTGACAAAATGCAAAGTAGTTCTTCTAGCTTGAAACACAAATGAAGAAAATAAAAGAAATTTCAACTAATAAGAATAAAGACAAACTAAAGGATATGTATTATTCAGAAGGCAAAAATGATCACTTATTTTAAACAGTTCTATACACTGTCCTAATTCTATATTTTCATCATGTAGTTTCAAATCACTGTGTATCTTTGCCATGACCAAATCCAGTCCTCCTCTCGGTCCAAGTCCAATCTGAATTTGCTCCTTTCTCTGCAAAACAGCTAAGTTGTGCCACCACCTTCTGTGTCAGGCTTCTGGGTCATGAAAACTCTCAGCAGTTCTAGTTAAAAGAAAGAATGAAGGCAGAAAGAGACAGTATACACAATATTAAAACTCAACAAAGAATATTCAACAAAAGTAAACATGCATGCATTTTTAAACAGGGATTGTTAGGACCAGTTAAAGCTAAGATAGTAATATTTTGAATGTAATATTTTTATATGTATTTTATTCAGTTTTTAAAACCTATATTTAGTAACAATTTTTTTATTGCTTTCATAACACATAGTTAAGAAATGTGGTTCCAATAGTGAATCATATAACACATAATTAATTAAAACTTAACTAATAGTAAAATATTGAATGATAATTTGATGCCCAAAAGCATAAACAATCCTTCAGAATTCTTTTTGTAGATATTCAATGTTTTATATTTCCAGTATTAATTATGAGAGTGGAGTCCATAATTATCATACTTGTATATGTAAATATTGTGCTGTTATTGTGTGATATCAGTATCTAGGCAATTTAGCAATGCTGGGGATCCAAATCAACAAGAGCCCCAAGTAGTAAAAGTCTCATAAATTATTGGGATGTATCTAAATATTTTCAACACTCCCTGATGTTTTATTAATATAATTCAATTGTTATATTTCTTTGTAGCACTAGAGATAAACACACAGTAGATTTCTCTATATGTTTTTAATTTTTAGCTTTTCATAACAAATATCTGAGTAAGATTGTACATATCTGTATAGAATGAATGGCACAGTGTGATTGCTTAATGAGACATAATTCACCATTAAAACTAAAGAAAATATATGAAATATTTGGAGAATTCTTTTATTTATTATTTTAGTCAAAATTTAAAAACTATTTTTAGTCAAAATTAATAAAACATTATTGACAATGCTTCATCTAAATATAAAATAGATATAAAGATAATATAAAAAAGTATGGCCCTAGAGAAATCAAGAAAAAGAGTAAGGATGAGTTTAAAAGGTTAAATTTGTCTTCTCCCCAATGTATAGTTTTTTGTATCTGGTTTCATCAAAGCAAAGTGAGTATAAAGTTTAAATCTCCCAGGATTTTATAATTTATTTACAATTTGTCAAGTTTCTTGCCACATAAATTGATGGCTCAGTGAATTACAAAGAAAAAAGCAACTAAAAGATTATGATAAGATATGTCAAAATTGATAATAAAGTAATAATAACCATAG
>JALAJA010000412.1:0-36667 GCA_023376005.1 Doryteuthis pealeii | reverse complement strand
TTTAATCAATAGGATCGAAAGTTGAAAGCTAAAGACTTTTTTTTGGGGGGGACCGACTCAACAAAATCGAACGTTCAGTCTCTCCTGATAACACATTATGAGGGAAAAGTTTATTTAAGGCAGAGATTCTTAAAAATTCCATTTTATTATTTGGTTCAAAAGATTTGGAAGGGCCGGCTTAGCTTATCCGGTAGAGTATCCGGCTAGGAACCTCGTGGCTTCTGGTTCGATTCCAGCCCTTGCCAACTCAGCGTATGAGTAGCATATGGATATGTGTGGTAAATTGAGGAGCTTGATTGCAGGAGAGTCGCCCTGTCTCCACCTCAGACGCCCAAACAATTTCCTTGGTCTAACGCTAGTGAAAAGTGGATAGACTCCCTCGCTGTCTGGCTGATATCGACTTTAAGCCACCCCGACGAATTACTTACTTTTACTTTTTGTTTTGTTTTTGTGTTGTTGTTTGTTTGTTTTTTTTCGTTATTTCTTGGTTGTAATTTTGTAATGTCTTAGCTGTAATTTTATATATATATTATGTTTTGATTGACAGATGAGTTTGTTAGGATTTGAACTCTGGTCGCCGATTTCATTTCTTACGACGATAACCGTTACGCTACCCCTCGTATTAATATTAATGGTTAATGAGAGTTAAATCAAAGTTATTATACTTTTTTACTTATTGAACTATTTAGCCATATCTCTTTTACTTATACATATTTACCAATCCCTCCGCACGTGTAGCATGTGACACAAATCACATCAATGTCTAAGCGAAGTTTAACAGGTTTAAAGTTTAGGTTTCCTTCTTCTAGACTGGTTATACTCACTATCGCAGTAGGATTCCAATTACCTTCGAATTGGCAGACAAGGCAACAAGCAAGGCGTAACTCAATACGGTCCCTGCTTTGCCGCAAGCATGTGCAGAATGGGGATTATTATCTGGCCCTATGACACACTGAAACTTGCAGCCAATCAGGATTCAAGGAATGCAAGTAAGGAATTCATTTGTTTTTCAATTCAATAGAGCTCTAACTCACGCAATTCAACAGTTGCCTAACTAAATGGGAAATGCAAACAGTCACGTCTAGGATTTGAACTAGTCTCACCATAATGGACAGTAATATAATGTGGTTGACTTTCGGTCACTATTTCCGCCCTGTCGACCGGGGCATTAGAATACACCGACTGCACCTCTGCAGAGGGGTAAGATTACCCCAATCCTGTTGCCGTGGGTGGCAACCCGTGATGCTTAAGGATGCGACGCATGTGGCTGAGCAGTCCATGACATGCAACACTTTGGCTGTTACTTGGGCTAGACGTTACTTGGGCGTCGGAGGGCCCCTCCTATTAATCGGCTGGTCACGTCAAACCCTAGCACCTATATGAGTGTCCCGACCTTTTTATCATATGGGTGCTAGAAGGCCGTGACTGGAATGACGTTAAACTCTATCTGATGGTGAGGTTCCAGTTTTGAAGGTTTGGGGAATGTGGATCACCCCTTCATCACCATTGCCCCAGGTCCACTCTGACCCGGAGTGGTGGTAACTGTTAGGGTCCCATCTATGGGTTAAATAGAAAAACATGAATTTATAAAAATTGAGTGTTCATTGAGAATGAATTTATTTCAAAAGTTTGCCAGTATTAAATGACCCATTGAGGTTGGTATGCCGTAAAACAAAAGAAACCAAACCAAACCAAATCAAGTCAATAAATATTAAATTATTAAATTAAATATAAAGTAGTAATATTTTTTATATATTAAGTATACTAGCAAATATATGCACCCTCCGGGTGCAAGTATTCAAGTTTTAATATGATAAAATATCATGTTAAATTAGAAAGGTTTATGAAACTGAATAAAAATGCAGATAAAAAGATTTGGAACAGAGTGGGTATGATTGAAAAATAGAACAACTTTGAAACTAACTCTTCCATCATTTTCCATTACTCCCATCTTTCATTGGTAAATTTTCCTAATTTAACTATTTAGTGAAAATAGGAAGTAAAGAATAAAATCACAGTTATTTCTTCTTGTTAATGGATTTCTTTTAAGATTCATCCCCGAGATTTTTGCTCACATTCATTAAGATAAAACCCAAAAATTAGAAATCAATAATACTAATCACATATTTATTAAAATCAAATTTTTAATATCAGTATGCAAATTAAACTTCTCGTTCACACTGTAAACCGCTATTTTGTTGTATATATAAATACAGTTGCATATTGTTAGTATGTAGATATGGTCAACAGTATTAATAATGTAAAAACAATTTTATTAATAATTGAGGTTTAAATAAAAATAAAATCATGGAGAATGTGACGTAAATAACTAAGGGAATTGTGACTTGAGTAGTAATATAGTTTTGGTTACAGACAAACAAACACAATCTCCATTATAATAAGATATATATATCTGTTTTTCATAAACAATGATTTAATTGTAATTGCTATATTATATCAACTGTAATTGATTATATTATATCAATGCCTTTTAAAGATAAATATAAATTATTAAATTAAAGTCAATAAATATAAAATTATTTGATTAAATTACACTTGAATAATCCAAATACAGCCATAGCTATCAGAAATAAGTTATTACTCTAACCTCCAATAAAGGCACCTCTCGTAGTGAGAGAAGTTGGGAGCCGGTCCATTCTTAGTTGAGTAATCATTCTTACAGTGTGCAAAGTATGGGGTACCCAGCGAAGATCGAACTCGCTATTTAAGGGATTCTATGGCAACAATAGGGGCCAGGTTAGCTCAGTCAGTAGAGTGTTCGGCAAAAAACCACAAGTTTCCTAGTTCGAAACCGGCCCTCGCCAACTCAGCGTATGAGTAACACAGGGATCTGTGCGGTAAAGTAAGGAGCTGATGGTAGGTGTGGCGCTCCACCTCAGACGTAAAAACCATCTCCTTGGTCTAGCGCTAGTGAAAAGGGGATAGACTCCCTCGTTGATTGGCTGATACCGATTTTAGGCTACCCCCGACGACTTTACTTTTTATGGCAACATTCAGCGAAGAAAATATGTCGAAAAAGCTCGAATTTTGTGTGAGAAAAAAAATGAGAAACTCCAATGGTTGTCTAATATAGATCAGCGAATGGAATTCGACTTTATTCACATACGGCAGTGAGAGACAGAATCTATTCTAGGAATGTTAATCATCCAAATGATAATTAAATGCTGGTGAATCATTTTAGAGATAAGCTGACTGTGAATCTAATATTAAACGCAGATGTATTATGAATGAAGGTATAATGTGTATGAGCGAGTCATTAGTTCCGAAAGACAATGGGGTGTGTCAGTCCGGCATTTTGCCAGGGAACAGGATTAATAATTCATCTTGTGATTTAATGGTTTACAAACTGATCTTGCAGTTCAATTCTCATTTGGTTGGACTCATGTTTACTAGGGCTGGACACGGACTTGTGGCATGATAACCCACACACCCGAGATGCCTACGGACTTGGGACCCGATGACCCTCGCTCCCAAGCTGTCTCCGGGCTAGTGACTCGATTACACTCGCTCCCTAGCTTGCCTCGGACTTGTGACCCGATTACAACGGCTGCCAAGCTGGCCCTGGACTTGTGACACGGACTTGTGACCCGAATGCCCACACCCATGAGATACCTTCAGACTTGCGACCCAATTACCCACGCTCCCGAGCTATCCACTGACTTGTGACTCAATTATCCACGCTCCCAAGCTATCAACGGACGTTTATTTTGATTACCCACGCTCCTCGACCAGGTCTTGTGGCCTGATTACCCCCGACTTCGAACTTGTGGCCTATTTCTCAATTGCCGCGCTTCACTCGCACTTATGGCCCGGCTCTGCAAAATAAATAAATAAATAGAAAAGAATACAAATTATTATTTCCTGTCAAACAACAGCTTAATATTGACTGATATAAATTATATCATAAAAATTCTTTCGACAAAAATTAGCAAACCATTAAAAAAAAAAAAGCAAAGGGAACATCAGGCATGAAACTAAAAATTATTGAGGAACAAGACCGTTTCGTTTTTCTGTTATTATAAAAGGATACAATAGGGCAAGGTTGTTTGGTTTATGTTGGTTTAGGGTTGTGATCCGCTTTAATGCGTATTTGCTGGATGTTTCCTTTAAACCCCATTATATGTGGTTCTCCTTATGGTTTGTCAGGCTGAAAAAAGGAATTAAACGAAGGGAAAAGAAGAGACAAAAATCATTTTTAGGTTTCAGACTTTTATTCTATTTTGTGCAGAGGAAATTTCTGCCTGTGCCAGCCGCTACGGTTGGCACAGGCAGAAATTTCCTGTTCCTAGTCAAGGCCTGAGTTGGAATGGTCTTCTTGTCACCAGGAACAGGGTCCTTTTCTCAGCCCATGCCCAGAGGGTTCTTCCTGTCTGAGGGCTCCTGGGAGATGTGTTTATCTTGTTTTATTTTATTATAATTCCCACAAAGTAATTCAGCTTATGAAAATTTAAAAAATTATGAACGAAAAACAATGTTTACATTTTTGTACCGTTAAATCAATTGAAATTTAACGTAGCCCCCCAAAAAAACAAGTTATGACTAGAGGCTTTTTAAGAAATTCTATGAAAAATCAATTAATTGTCCGATTTTCACGAGAAAAATTGCTTGCCTTCTGATGAAAATGTGTCAGAAATAGTTTTTCCTAAAATATATTAGGGGAAATATTTTTACGAGATCTACCCCACCCCCTTATTTTTATTTTATGAAATATGAAAAAATGAAGCGAGAAAAAACAATTTTTTTTTTTCTATAAAGATAAGTCTGAATAATTAGTAATTTTAGTCTTGTTTTCGATCCCCACACATATCTCGAGCTGCCCTTGTCCATTCTTTTGTTGTCCTGAGGCCAAGACTTTAAAAACAGATAGATAATATAAACAAGCCAAGTTGGAAAGGTGAACAAGTTCAAGATGAATTTCTATCAATAAATGTTTATGTATATATAAAAACAAACCAAAAAGGTTGAATTTATTCACACGTTTGATTTGGAAATCAGTCAGATTCATTAATTATTGTTTTTATTCCTACATTTCATGTGGGTGATTAAATTGCATCTAAGGGGTGAGGTTCCAATTCTGGAGCTCTTCAGAGTGTGGATTACCCCTTAATCACCATTACACTCAGGCCCACTCTGACCTGGAGTGGTAGCACCTGTTAGGGCTCAATCTATGGGTTGAACAGAAAAAATAAGTTAAAAAAATTATTTCTCTGAATTTTTTTAGATGAGGCTTGATCATTTGTATCACTCGGACTATTGTCCTCATCTTAATCATCTGTACAACATTTCGGCCGATGTGCTCTCCAGCTTTCTTCAGGAACCTTCATGTTGAAATTGGGAGCCTCCACGAACCTTACCCTTTATTTAATCCACGGGGTTAGACTGTTCTTATTCCGTTAACAATGACTGGGTACAAGTGTTAAGCTGTATTAATTATTCTATATTACTGTCGCCCTTGACCAGGAGTGACCCTGCAGCCTAGAAATAACTGTTACTTAGAACTGTATTACCATGTGTCCAAAGTATTGTTTTAAAAAATGAGTACCCATCAAGAATAAATAAAACGCCTTTGGCATGAAATAACCCAACAAGGTTTGTCATTCCGTAAAATCCTACCAACCAATCAATCGAGGAGATGAAATTTTGGCAATTTTTCAGCCATTACTCTTCTGGCAGGAGTGATGTCGCTAAAGTGACGAGAACTTTAATCTAACGAAAGAACATAGTGACGTAATTTGAATTCAATAAAACTCACTATTTGATGTGAGTACACTTCTGCGCCCACCTCAAATAATTTTTATTTATCCGAAAATGGTTACATAGGCGCACAACACATCTCGGCATATAGCCGGAAGTTGTATTAGGAGAGGGGTGATAAAGCTGGTCATACTGATACATGGTTCTAACCGATTCATCCAAAAATAAATGCTTTCATTCTTTCCTGTGCAGCCTACATTCACCAAAATACCAGATTCTCTCGATAGCTTTATTCTACTTAAGATATCCCAATTTCGAATGGTGTTGATGATTTGCACGGAGTACGCGCTTCGAATGATTTTTTTGGCAATGGAGGGGTAGGATAAAATCAAAACAAAATAAAAATGAATTCAATAAAACTGAATTCAATTAAACTCCTTTTAATAATGACCGCATTTTTTAACAGCAGCTTTTTCTCCTATCCTTAAAGCTCGTTGTGTTTCTTTCAGTTATTTCTGTTAATTCTGATATTCGAATTACAACACTTCACACAGTCAATTATCCAAACAGTTCTTGTCATCTAAAAGCCTATACACAAGATATAATTTGATTTCCATAAACCTGTATTAATTTGTTAATTGTTTCTGTCACATTAGAATTTGATTAGATCTTGTGTTTCATTTTTGAGACACATTTAACTAATCATCTTTGTAATAGTTCAATAATACTCAGCTGAACTTGAATTATTTAATAATAAACACTATTTTAATAGGCAAACACTAATTGAACGTTTTCCTCTGTGTTTAAGATGAAAGCTGACTGGATGATTTTCAGTCAGGGTTGCCAACCTGTAAAACTAAATATTAATGAAAAAAGTCTGGAAAAGAAACTTTGGAAACTGTTGATTCTAGGAAGAATCGAAACCATTCGACATTGTTAAAATCGGCTAAAGTACTCAGAACCTGAGGATAATAATAATAATAATAAATAATAATAATAATACTCTGGGACTTTGAAATAAAAACGGATCACCTTATCCCAGCAGAAGACCAGACCTAGTGCTGATAAACAAAAAGAACTTGTCAACTGATGGATTTGCAGTTCAACAGATCACAGGGTAAGCTAAAGAAAATGAAAAATGGACAAATATCTGGACCTTGCCAGAGAACTGAAGGAATATGAAAGTCAAAGTTGTAGCACTTGGAACGGTCTCAAAAGGATTTTGGAAAGTTTGGATATCAGAAGAAGGATTGAAACCATTCAGAACACTGCACTGCTGCAATCTGCCAGAATACTCAGAAGAGTCCTGGAGACCTGAGGAGACTTGCTGTCACTCAGACTCCAATGAAAGACCATCAGCTAATACTGATGTGAAAACTCAAAAGGAATAAATATAAATGTATAAAATTAATTGATGTTTAGGTGGTAGAATATCTATATATATCTTTACTTAACGTATATCTCTACTTTTATTATTGGAAGCGCATGTTGTAATGGTTACCGTCGTAGGAAATGGACACGACAAACCGAGTTCAAATCCTGGACGAGGCCATTTAAATTTCACATATCACTAATACCCTTGGGAAAGGTATTAATCCGACTATTCTCCCTCCAGCTATGGGTAAATAGTTGGCCTGACTAGGCTCTTTAACGATAGTTAGGCAACCAAACTAGAAGAAAAACTCTGAATTCTCATTTGTTAAACTCTGCTTAAAAAGGGCTTGGTAAATGTTGTACCGGCCGTTCCTACAGTGGAGAACATGCACCGGTTCTCACTATAAATAGTGAGACACAGAGTGTAAAGGGAGAACTGTTCCCGTTAACGACAAGCTAGTCGTACATGTACCATTGATTGTAAATACACTTGTCTTATTTTACCCTATCTCGACTTGACTTCTTTTTACTGTTGGGACTAACATCACAACAGTAAATATATTTATCTTTACTTTAATTCTTAAGGAATTTGATGTAAATGTGTAGAAAGAGGTTTAATGGTCCTGTAACTCGATGTGGATATGTAGGCGTTATTTTTTTGTTGTTATTACCATGTTTCCCTACAAATCAGAACTACTGCAAAATAAGACCTAGCGTAATTTTTCAGGATGATTTTAATATATATATTTACCAACCCCTCCGCACGAGTAGGATACCACACAAGGTCAATTTCTTAAGCGGAGTTTAACAGATTTGAATTCAGAGTTTTCCTTCTCCTAGACCGGTTGCCTAACCAATGTTAAAGAGCCTAGTCTGTCCTACTATTTACCAATAGCTGGAGGGAGAGTAGAATTCATACCTTTCCCAAGGGTATTAGCGCTAAGTGAAATGCAATTACCACGTCCAGGATTTGAACTCGGGGCGACGAGTCCATTTCCTATGACTTTAACCATTACACCACGCGCTTTTAATATAAGCTCTCCCCTTAAAATAAACCCTATTTGAGAGCGACAGACAGACAAAAGAAATAAGCATTCTTGACAATCACATCATGGGACGCAGACACAAGACATCCCATGAAAATAAGCCCTAGTGTTATATTTCGGAGTGTAAAATTGATATAAGCCGTATCTTATTTTGGGGGAAACGGTAATAGAGATTCAGTTTCTCTTTTCGGATTTTACCTTCGTAGCCATGTTCAAGTTATCTCATCTGAAATTTATCTAGTTTGTTGTTTCCGCTTCTTTATATGTTCTTCTGTTATATACTTACGTGTTCATGTTGCGAGTATATAAACAATGTTCTTATGTGATAGGAAGAGTGAGAGAGGTAAACAGACTATCAGAGAGATGAGATGTATAACTTTCTTTCTTTCTTTCTTTAGCCATTTGTGATCGCCTAGTTTTCTGGCTTGTTGCTTCTTTCTATTTCTTCTCGCCATGTTGGATTCCATCTTGTTGTTGGTTCTTTATCTCTTGGTCGGTCGTTCTAACTAATGCATGCAACAACCAACAACGCCATGTTACTTTTAACAACTTTATTCTTAACTAAGTTTCTTTACTATCTAACACATCGCGCGCGGTTGAGTTCCAGCTAAGGCAAGAGACATCTCTCTCCGCCAACATTCTGACTGGGATTGAGGATCTAACTGGCTCTCACGTGACTTCCCGTGATCTGCGGTTTTCCCGCTTCTTGGGTCAAAAGCTCCCCGATGGTTTGTAACTTTCCATTTTCGCTACACATTGTTGTCAATAATCTATACTACCATAGGCTCTTGCTTCTACGCAGTCCTCAATGCTGGCCTGTCCTCTTCTTCTTCTTCCTCCTCCTCCTCCTTCTCCCCCTCCTCATCCCCCTCCTCCTCCTCATTTTCTTGTTATATAATCTGCCATCAATTCATTTGTTTCATATTTTGAATTCTTCTCTTGTCCAGTATAATAAAGGTGGTTATGACGTTAAACTATCTGATGGTAAGGTTCAAATTCTTAAGCTCTGGGGAATATGGAGTAACCCTTCATTACAATTGCTCTCATGTCCACTCTGGCCCTGAGTGGTAGTACCTGTTAGATTCCCATTTATGGGTTAAATAGAACAAATGCATTTATAAAAAATTGAGTACCAAAATGTGTTTATAAAAAATTGAGTACCTATGAAGAATGAATTTATTTCAAATCTTTGTCGGCATTAAATGACCCATCGAGGTTGATATGCCACAAAACAAACAAACAAACATTATGAAAGGTCTAGCATATCTTACAAGGAGACTACCCAGGTATTTATTAATGTGATTATATTTTTTGCAGTGTTTGACTTCAATAGAGTCTCATGTTTTTCTCAGTAACTACTTTCTTACTTTTTATTTCATCTTCCTTTGCTTGACGTTACCCGATTCTAATATGCACCCCCATTACCCTTATGGCAAGACCCGAACCCTTTTTATCATTTATGTGCTAGAAAGCGGTGACTGAGGGTCTTCATTTCCTGGGTATCACTTACGTGCGCTAGACCTAAAGAGATTGTTTTGCATTCTTAAGGTTGAGCGCCGCACCTACCACCAGCTCCTTACTTTACCGCACAGATCTCTGTGCTTACTCATTCGCTGAGTGAGCGAGGGTCGGTATCGGACCTAGGAACCATGTGGTTTCTAGCCGAACGCTCTTCGACTGAAGCTATATATATATATATTATATATATATATATATATGTGTGTGTGTG
The DNA here is from genome assembly GCA_023376005.1 of Doryteuthis pealeii. Classification (NCBI taxonomy): domain Eukaryota; kingdom Metazoa; phylum Mollusca; class Cephalopoda; order Myopsida; family Loliginidae; genus Doryteuthis; species Doryteuthis pealeii. The sequence continues at coordinate 26,803 of JALAJA010000412.1, read as the reverse complement.
TGTGTGTGTGTTTTAGCTTAGTCTAATATATATATATTATATATATATATATATATATATATTAGGGGAGAATATGTGCTTAATTGAAGTCATACCTAATTTGACAATTAATAGTTATAATTAAATGAATTAGGCGTGGCATATCGGTTTAAATGGAAGGCGTAAACAAATCAAGAAAAAGTCAATCTCTGTATGTTACATTTCAGCCTATTAGGCCTCATCAGCCAGAGTTATAGACAGGGCAGTGCTTTGTGCGTGATTCGAACCCTGCCTGTCAGGCTGAACAAATTAGGTATGACTTCAATTAAGCACATATTCTCCAAGAATTGTCGGCTATCGCCATCTGAAACGGATTGATTGTAATTTCATATATATATATATATATATATATATATTATATATATATATATATTTTTAACCCATTCTTGTTATTGTTGCTTTTTTTATTGGTTAATTTTTGCCTCTGGATACAAAACCTATAAACTCTGGATTAAAGTGACTGAACTATGATCTGTATCTTTGAAAGTTACTCAAGCGATAATCTCTTATGATAAACAAGGAAAACAAGATTTGAAAAATTAGCTTTCATCCACTTTTTTTTTTTACTGTTGGGTCATTTTGGGAATTGCGTTATTAAGTCAAGTTTCCTGTGCTCTTTTGGTTATAGATGCGAATTTATTTTTACGCAGTTACTGTCTCTCGCCGAGGTAAATTAAATTAGTCTTATTGAAATGAAGGAAAAAAAAGCGCTAATTTGTTTTAACAGATCAAAAAGGCATTGAAGTGAAAATGATTACACTAGTAAGATCTAGTCGAGTTCTTCTCGCTGGATGCCCTAATACTTGCGATCTTCTGTCACACCCTGCCCGGAGAATGGTTGAGTAAATAACTACCTATAAAGTTTTTTTTTCTAAACAGTTTATTTGCAAAGGTTACAGAACTTTTTTGACAAAAACTTTTTTTTTTTTTTTATTATTTCCTCATTTTTATTGTGCTAGCGTATAACGTTCGGCCACTGTATCCCCCGTCTTTCTTCAGGTATTCCTGTGTATCCGAGCATAGTAATGTTTTCGACCTGGAAATTATTTTAAATAGTTTGACAGTTGATCAAACAGGCATCGAAGAGCTTTGAAGATCCTCATTCAAATAATGATATCATTGTTTTTTGTATCTTAATCATTCCCGACATGTGTCACGGGAAGAATCACAGTATTATCGAAGAAATACATAAAAACACCAGAAGTGAGGCCTTTTCCAGAAGCATTAACAAAAAATGAACGACTCGTCAAGATTTGAACTCGGTCACGGTTCCCATTTTTCCGCCGAGAATCTCTACGCTAAGTGTGCTCCATTGTATTTATTCAAATCCATCTGAAGCTCCGTGTCGGAAAGTTCACGCAGTCAATTTTTAAGCAGAGCTCAGATGGTTTGAATATCTGTTTTCCTTAGATACTGGTTGCCATTCAAGGCTAAAGAAGCAGTCTTCTCTATTTTTTGCCCTAAGTTAGAGGGAGACAGACGGATTCATGCTTTTCCGTAAAGTTATTACCGCGAAGGAACGCAACTGCGTCCAGGACTTGAACTATCTCGCGATTCCGTCCTACGACCATAGCCTTTGCGCGAATCGCACATCCACTAATGCACTCGGAACTAGAGTCAATATCCGTGACTAGCCAGAATATGCGCCTTCGAGTATAAGCTTTAAGTTTTAATGTAATGAAATATATTAAATTTAGAAGAAATCGAAATTAATTAAGACGCATATAAAGAATACACTTATTTTAATATATTTTGATTGATTTCTATATAAATCATTCAGAGGATTGATTTTAACTACGTTTGAGAATAAAACAATAATATTAGAATCAATGACACCGAGATTTATTTATCAAAACCCAGTGTATGTTAAAACCAGATATGCAAATTTATCACACTATATATTACTGTTAAACTTTATTTTTAGTAATTATATAAGACCCATAGAAGGATTTTAAATGCCAATTACTAAAATGAGCTGTTTTGAGGCCAAATCTAACTCAGATTTTAGTAGACACATCGTTAATAAAATTAGATTTATTTATGTATTTAACTGGATTTGACTATGACACTTAAATACTCATTCTGATAAACTTAGGCAATCCCTGAGAGGGTATTGTGACATAAGCAGTGGTCGTAGTTCTGGTTACAGCACCCAATTCTCAATTATAACGCATGGTTGTTATCGTCACCAATATTTCAATCGTTTGACTCTCCGACTTTCTCAGGATTGAAATCCCGACTGCCAAATTTATTGCACACATTTTATCCACACTTCTATCTGCAAAGTTAAGGTAGTCGCATAAAAGCGTTTTTTTCTTCGTTTTAGTGTAAGAGTACGGTAATATTTAAGAGAAGTGCGTCCGGTCCCTGCCTCAGAAATTGCTACCGCGGTGACATATTAAAATAACGTCCCTCGCTTATGTCGTCTGCAGATTCTTTTATTCATGTTTGTTTAATGTTTTTTAGTTTAAATAAAACAAGTGAATTGTACAACAAAAGAAGCGTACCCACAATACATTTACTTGTAGAAAATATCTATCTATCTATCTTCCATTTGTTTCATATCTACTATATTATTTTGTTTATCTATCTATCTCAGTCCTATCTCAAACTATTATCCATCTCATATCTTAAACAAGAATTACGACCAAATTTACGATAATAAAACAAGAATTACGACAATTCTATAAATGACCAGAATTTACGCAAATTACGATAAATAAATCAAGAATTGGCGCCAAAAGTAGAAGCCCCCCTCTAAATACATTTAACGCTTAAGTTGGTTGTTTCTTTCAGATAACAACGGACATTATTTTAATAGTCCACCGGGGTAGCAATTTCTGAGCAGGAGACTCGACGCACTTCCTGCATAAATTACTAAGTACAGACAATTCGAGCATGTTCAAAGGACGAATGAGATACGACAATGAAATAACTAAATTACGATATATTGGAGGACGTCTGTAATCCGGCTTAGTCATCGCAACGATTTGTAGCCGCGAACACTTTTGTAGAGATGGATTTACATATCATTGCGAGAGTAGAGTAATCATTGTTGATTGGCAAATCGAAGAACGAGACTCATTGTTGATGGAATCACACACGCTTAATATCCATAAAAGCAGCACAACGTGAGCCGAATCACTTGCTACAATATCACTTACATCTCATACTCGGTAACAATTTATAACCATTTTTCATAATACAATATTTCTTTGTAGAATCTTATTCTGGGCGAGCCGAGGCATGCCGTTCAGGTTTTTTCTTGGGCAATCACTGTCTTATTAATTTTTTGGCCTTGGGTGAAATTAATAGTTAATAATAACTACTTGCTTGTACATATCCTTGGGGGTCTTTTCTGTGTTTCTATAATATTAAGAGGCATTATATGGATTGGTCATTACACAGCTAGTCAGAATAATTAGGGGCACCAGTAAGAATCCAACTCCATAATAGGGCCTACTAAAGTTATATCGAGAAGCTCCCAAACAAGAAAAATTCTCAATTGTTTGGAGGTTGGTTTGAAGCTCTCGACATGCAGTGTAAGAAAAAAAGTAACAAGGTGTTGTTTGTTCAGTGAAAAAGGGATAGACTCCCTCGCTGATTGGCTGATACCGACTTTGGGCCACCCCGACAACTTTACTTTTACTTTATATATATATCACCTGAATCATGGAAAAGAATAACTTTTATCATAATGATCTGTGCCGGTCATTAAATAAGGAGATTATGGTTGTTGCCCAATGCTCTCTGAATTCTAAAGAAATCAGGCATGAAATAAAGAATTGAAATGGAGACTATGAGGCTGTGGCTAGAAGAAAGAAACATAACAGACGATCTGATTGCGTTCGTACAGCAGAATTCGTCGAAAATCTACAGAAAGTGTTGGGGGACCCTCAGATACCTACGTGGAGTTTCAAAACACTCTAGCCAAGTCCTGGATAACAAGAGTAGCCAATGGTAGGCTATATTTATGGCAGCAGGATTCGGTCCCCTGACACACCTCTGGGAAAAGTCAAAAATGGTTGTCGACTCCATCAGTCCCTCCGAACTCCCCATATCTTAAGCCCATGGATTATTATTTATGTGGCGCTGTTAAGAAAGACACCGATCGCCGTACCAGTACTACAAAAGCCCACCGAAAGATTTTAAAAATACCAAAAATCAGGGAATTCACCGAATTTAATGAAATTTTCAATGGTGATATATTAATGAATAGAAAATATAAACAGTTATTTTATTTAAAAACTTTCACATTTTTCAGGTCAGTTAACTTTGAACCACGTATCTTTGAGGTGTAACACAGATTCCTAAAGATACGTGATTCAAAGTTAACTGACCTGAAAGAATATGACAGTTTTTAAATAAAATAACTGGTGTATTATATCTTTTATTCATTAAAATATCAACACTGAAAATTAAATTCAGGTAATTTCCTGATATTCGGTATTTTTTTTTTTGGAGAGGTGACATGCGATGGTTGAATTTAAATCCATTAAGTTCGATTTAACTGCAAAGTTTTTCTTTTTCGATACTGCAATGTAAATCAGAGGTAAGTTTTTAAACTATTCAAACAACAACGCACATGGTCTCCGTTTACCTTATCCTCTCACCCCCTCCATTAACGTGCCGTTCGTTCTAATCTTTTTACGTGGTGATGTTTTCAGATCTTTTATGTGTTACATTCTCCAAACCTTTGTTGAACAAAGTAAACCACATGCTGTTGAAATCCCATACCTAGTGTTGCATATAACCGACAGATAATGCCTCTTCAATTATCAACTATCAGCTCCTTAATTTCAGAGCTTCGTTGGCTGGATGGTTTTACGGCATGTCAATTCGTGTTGGGCTATTTAACGCCAAAGTCTGTTTACAAGCATGCGGTTTCAGGTAAACAAGTAATAATAATGTCTAACACGCGATTAGAATCTCCTGCCAAGATTGGAATGGAATTTGGTATTGAAGAATGCGCGATATTTATGAGAAAAGACAAAAAAGAAACCACTGAAGGCACTGCCAAATCTGGAAAGCATCAGAAGATAAACTAAAATAGCTGGAATTATTAGAATGATTGGTTAGATTTTACGGCATGCCAACCCTTCTCGGGTTATTTTATGCCGAAGATGTTTTATTCATTCTTGATGGGAAATCAAATTTTCCAACTCAATTTTTCTATTTAAACCTTAGATAGAACCCTAACTACCACTCAGGGTTAGAGTGGACCTGGAAGTAATTGTGATGAAGGGGTACTTCCCATTTCCCACAGCTCCAAAATTGAAACTTCTACATCAGATAGAGTTCAAAGTGATACCCAGGAAATGAAGACCCTCAGTCACCGCTTCTAGCACATAAATGATAAAAAGGGTTCGGTCTTGCCATAAGGGTAATGGGGTGCATATTAGAATCGGGTAACGTCAAGCAAAGGAAGATGAAATAAAAAGTAAGAAAGTAGTTACTGAGAAAACATGAGACTCTATTGAAGTCAAACACTGCAAAAAATATAATCACATTAATAAATACCTGGGTAGTCTCCTTGTAAGATATGCTAGACCTTTCATAATGTTTGTTTGTTTGTTTTGTGGCATATCAACCTCGATGGGGTCATTTAATGCCGACAAAGATTTGAAATAAATTCATTCTTCATAGGTACTCAATTTTTTATAAACACATTTTGGTACTCAATTTTTTATAAATGCATTTGTTCTATTTAACCCATAAATGGAATCTAACAGGTACTACCACTCAGGGCCAGAGTGGACATGAGAGCAATTGTAATGAAGGGTTACTCCATATTCCCCAGAGCTTTAAGAATTTGAACCTTACCATCAGATAGTTTAACGTCATAACCACTTTATTATACTGGACAAGAGAAGAATTCAAAATATGAAACAAATGAATTGATGGCAGATTATATAACAAGAAAATGAGGAGGAGGAGGGGGATGAGGAGGGGAGAAGGAGAGGAGGAGGAAGAAGAAGAAGAGGACAGGCCAGCATTGAGGACTGCGTAGAAGCAAGAGCCTATGGTAGTATAGATTATTGACAACAATGTGTAGCGAAAATGGAAAGTTACAAACCATCGGGGAGCTTTTGACCCAAGAAGCGGGAAAACCGCAGATCACGGGAAGTCACGTGAGAGCCAGTTAGATCCTCAATCCCAGTCAGAATGTTGGCGGAGAGAGATGTCTCTTGCCTTAGCTGGAACTCAACCGCGCGCGATGTGTTAGATAGTAAAGAAACTTAGTTAAGAATAAGTTGTTAAAAGTAACATGGCGTTGTTGGTTGTTGCATGCATTAGTTAGAACGACCGACCAAGAGATAAAGAACCAACAACAAGATGGAATCCAACATGGCGAGAAGAAATAGAAAGAAGCAACAAGCCAGAAAACTAGGCGATCACAAATGGCTAAAGAAAGAAAGAAAGAAAGTTATACATCTCATCTCTCTGATAGTCTGTTTACCTCTCTCACTCTTCCTTCACATAAGAACATTGTTTATATACTCGCAACATGAACACGTAAGTATATAACAGAAGAACATATAAAGAAGCGGAAACAACAAACTAGATAAATTCAGATGAGATAACTTGAACATGGCTACGAAGGTAAAATCCGAAAAGAGAAACTGAATCTCTATTACCGTTTCCCCCAAAATAAGATACGGCTTATATCAATTTTACACTCCGAAATATAACACTAGGGCTTATTTTCATGGGATGTCTTGTGTCTGCGTCCCATGATGTGATTGTCAAGAATGCTTATTTCTTTTGTCTGTCTGTCGCTCTCAATAGGGTTTATTTTAAGGGGAGAGCTTATATTAAAAGCGCGTGGTGTAATGGTTAAAGTCATAGAAATGGACTCGTCGCCCCGAGTTCAAATCCTGGACGTGGTAATTGCATTTCACTTAGCGCTAATACCTTGGGAAAGGTATGAATTCTACTCTCCCTCCAGCTATTGGTAAATAGTAGGACAGACTAGGCTCTTTAACATTGGTTAGGCAACCGGTCTAGGAGAAGGAAAACTCTGAATTCAAATCTGTTAAACTCCGCTTAAGAAATTGACCTTGTGTGGTATCCTACTCGTGCGGAGGGGTTGGTAAATATATATATTAAAATCATCCTGAAAAATTACGCTAGGTCTTATTTTGCAGGTAGTTCTGATTTGTAGGGAAACATGGTAATAACAACAAAAAAATAACGCCTACATATCCACATCGAGTTACAGGACCATTAAACCCTTTCTACACATTTACATCAAATTCCTTAAGAATTAAAGTAAAAGATAAATATATTTACTGTTGTGATGTTAGTCCCAACAGTAAAAAGAAGTCAAGTCGAGATAGGGTAAAATAAGACAAGTGTATTTACAATCAATGGTACATGTACGACTAGCTTGTCGTTAACGGGAACAGTTCTCCCTTTACACTCTGGTCTCACTATTTATAGTGAGAACCGGTGCATGTTCTCCACTGTAGAACGGCCGGACAACATTTACCAAGCCCTTTTTAAGCAGAGTTTAACAAATGAGAATTCAGAGTTTTTCTTCTAGTTTGGTTGCCTAACTATCGTTAAAGAGCCTAGTCAGGCCAACTATTTACCCATAGCTGGAGGGAGAATAGTCGGATTAATACCTTTCCCAAGGGTATTAGTGATATGTGAAATTTAAATGGCCTCGTCCAGGATTTGAACTCGGTTTGTCGTGTCCATTTCCTACGACGGTAACCATTACAACATGCGCTTCCAATAATAAAAGTAGAGATATACGTTAAGTAAAGATATATATAGATATTCTACCACCTAAACATCAAATTAATTTTATACATTTATATTTATTCCTTTTGAGTTTTCACATCAGTATTAGCTGATGGTCTTTCATTGGAGTCTGAGTGACAGCAAGTCTCCTCAGGTCTCCAGGACTCTTCTGAGTATTCTGGCAGATTGCAGCAGTGCAGTGTTCTGAATGGTTTCAATCCTTCTTCTGATATCCAAACTTTCCAAACCCTTTTCCTATCCTTTTGAGACCGTTCCAAGTGCACCAACTACAATTGGTATAACTTTGACTTTCATATTCCATAAGTTTTTCAGTTCTCTGGCAAGGTCCAGATATTTGTCCATTTTTTCATTTTTCTTTAGCTTTACCCTGTGATCTGTTGGAACTGCAAAATCCATCAGTTGACAAGTTCTTTCTTTTTTGTTTATCAGCACTAGGTCTGGTCTTCTTGCTGGGATAAGGTGATCCGTTTTTATTTCAAAGTCCCAGAGTATTATTATTATTATTATTATTATTATTATTATTATCCTCAGGTTCTGAGTACTTTAGCCGATTTTAACAATGTCGAATGGTTTCGATTCTTCCTAGAATCAACAGTTTCCAAAGTTTCTTTTCCAGACTTTTTTCATTAATATTTAGTTTTACAGGTTGGCAACCCTGACTGAAAATCATCCAGTCAGCTTTCATCTTAAACACAGAGGAAAACGTTCAATTAGTGTTTGCCTATTAAAATAGTGTTTTTTATTAAATAATTCAAGTTCAGCTGAGTATTATTGAACTATACAAAGATGATTAGTTAAATGTGTCTCAAAAAATGAACACAAGATCTAATCAAATTCTAATGTGACAGAAACAATTAACAAATTAATACAGGTTTATGGAAATCAATTATATCTTGTGTATAGGCTTTTAGATGACAAGAACTGTTTGGATAATTGACTGTGTGAAGTGTTGTAATTCGAATATCAGAATTAACAGAAATAACTGAAAGAAACACAACGAGCTTTAAGGATAGGAGAAAAAGCTGCTGTTAAAAAATGCGTCATTATTAAAAGGAGTTTAATTGAATTCAGTTTTATTGAATTCATTTTTATTTGTTTTGATTTTATCCTACCCCTCCATTGCCAAAAAAATCATTCGAAAGCGCGTACTCCGTGCAAATCATCAACACCATTCGAAATTGGATATCTTAAGTAGAATAAAGCTATCGAGAGAATCTGGTATTTTGGTGAATGTAGGCTGCACAGGAAAGAATGAAAGCATTATTTTTGGATGAATCGGTTAGAACCATGTATCAGTATGACCAGCTTTATCACCCCTCCTAATACAACTTCCGGCTATATGCCGAGATGTGTTGTGCGCCTATGTAACCATTTTCGGATAAATAAAAAATTATTTGAGGTGGGCGCAGAAGTGTACTCACATCAAATAGTGAGTTTTATTGAATTCAAATTACGTCACTATGTCTTTCGTTAGATTAAAGTTCTCGTCACTTTAGCGACATCACTCCTGCCAGAAGAGTAATGGCTGAAAAATTGCCAAAATTTCATCTCCTCGATTGATTGGTTGGTAGGATTTTACGGAATGACAAACCTTGTTGGGTTATTTCATGCCAAAGGCGTTTTATTTATTCTTGATGGGTACTCATTTTTTAAAACAATACTTTGGACACATGGTAATACAGTTCTAAGTAACAGTTATTTCTAGCTGCAGGGTCACTCCTGGTCAAGGGCGACAGTAATAGAATAATTAATACAGCTTAACACTTGTACCCAGTCATTGTTAACGGAATAAGAACAGTCTAACCCCGTGGATTAAATAAAGGGTAAGGTTCGTGGAGGCTCCCAATTTCAACATGAAGGTTCCTGAAGAAAGCTGGAGAGCACATCGCCGAAATGTTGTACAGATGATTAAGATGAGGACAATAGTCCGAGTGATACAAATGATCAAGCCTCATCTAAAAAAATTCAGAGAAATAATTTTTTAACTTATTTTCTGTTCAACCCATAGATTGAGCCCTAACAGGTGCTACCACTCCAGTCAGAGTGGGCCTGAGTGTAATGGTGATTAAGGGGTAATCCACACTCTGAAGAGCTCCAGAATTGGAACCTCACCCCTTAGATGCAATTTAATCACCCACATGAAATGTAGGAATAAAAACAATAATTAATGAATCTGACTGATTTCCAAATCAAACGTGTGAATAAATTCAACCTTTTTGGTTTGTTTTTATATATACATAACATTTATTGATAGAAATTCATCTTGAACTTGTTCACCTTTCCAACTTGGCTTGTTTATATTATCTATCTGTTTTTAAAGTCTTGGCCTCAGGACAACAAAAGAATGGACAAGGGCAGCTCGAGATATGTGTGGGGATCGAAAACAAGACTAAAATTACTAATTATTCAGACTTATCTTTATAGAAAAAATAAAAATTGTTTTTTTTCGCTTCATTTTTTCATATTTCATAAAATAAAATAAGGGGGGTGGGGTAGATCTCGTAAAAATATTTCCCTAATATATTTTAGGAAAAACTATTTCTGACACATTTTCATCAGAAGGCAAGCAATTTTTCTCGTGAAAATCGGACAATTAATTGATTTTCATAGAATTTCTTAAAAAGCCTCTAGTCATAACTTGTTTTTTTGGGGGGCTACGTTAAATTTCAATTGATTTAACGGTACAAAAATGTAAACATTGTTTTTCGTTCATAATTTTTTAAATTTTCATAAGCTGAATTACTTTGTGGGAATTATAATAAAATAAAAACAAGAATAAACACATCTCCCAGGAGCCCTCAGACAGGAAGAACCCTCTGGGCATGGGCTGAGAAAAGGACCCTGTTCCTGGTGACAAGAAGACCATTCCAACTCAGGCCTTGACTAGGAACAGGAAATTTCTGCCTGTGTGCCAACCGTAGCGGCTGGCACAGCAGAAATTTCCTCTGCACAAAATAGAATAAAAGTCTGAAACCTAAAAATGATTTTTGTCTCTTCTTTTCCCTTCGTTTAATTCCTTTTTTCAGCCTGACAAACCATAAGGAGAACCACATATAATGGGGTTTAAAGGAAACATCAGCAAATACGCATTAAAGCGGATCACAACCCTAAACCAACATAAACCAAACAACCTTGCCCTATTGTATCCTTTTATAATAACAGAAAAACGAAACGGTCTTGTTCCTCAATAATTTTTAGTTTCATGCCTGATGTTCCCTTTGCTTTTTTTTTTTAATGGTTTGCTAATTTTTGTCGAAAGAATTTTTATGATATAATTTATATCAGTCAATATTAAGCTGTTGTTTGACAGGAAATAATAATTTGTATTCTTTTCTATTTATTTATTTATTTTGCAGAGCCGGGCCATAAGTGCGAGTGAAGCGCGGCAATTGAGAAATAGGCCACAAGTTCGAAGTCGGGGGTAATCAGGCCACAAGACCTGGTCGAGGAGCGTGGTAATCAAAATAAACGTCCGTTGATAGCTTGGGAGCGTGGAAAATTGAGTCACAAGTCAGTGGATAGCTCGGAGCGTGGGTAATTGGGTCGCAAGTCTGAAGGTATCTCAATGGTGTGGGCATTCGGTCACAAGTCCGTGTCACAAGTCCAGGGCCAGCTTGGCAGCCGTTGTAATCGGTCACAAGTCCGAGGCAAGCTAGGGAGCGAGTGTAATCGAGTCACTAGCCCGGAGACAGCTTGGGAGCGAGGGTCATCGGGTCCCAAGTCCGTAGGCATCTCGGGTGTGTGGGTTATCATGCCACAAGTCCGTGTCCAGCCCTAGTAAACATGAGTCCAACCAAATGAGAATTGAACTGCAAGATCAGTTTGTAAACCATTAAATCACAAGATGAATTATTAATCCTGTTCCCTGGCAAAATGCCGGACTGACACACCCCATTGTCTTTCGGAACTAATGACTCGCTCATACACATTATACCTTCATTCATAATACATCTGCGTTTAATATTAGATTCACAGTCAGCTTATCTCTAAAATGATTCACCAGCATTTAATTATCATTTGGATGATTAACATTCCTAAGAATAGATTCTGTCTCTCACTGCCGTATGTGAATAAAGTCGAATTCCATTCGCTGATCTATATTAGACAACCATTGGAGTTTCTCATTTTTTTTCTCACAACAAATTCGAGCTTTTCGACATATTTTCTTCGCTGAATGTTGCCATAAAAAGTAAAGTCGTCGGGGTAGCCTAAAATCGGTATCAGCCAATCAACGAGGGAGTCTATCCCTTTTCACTAGCGCTAGACCAAGGAGATGGTTTTTACGTCTGAGGTGGAGCGCCACACCTACCATCAGCTCCTTACTTTACGCACAGATCCCTGTGTTACTCATACGCTGAGTTGGCGAGGGCCGGTTTCGAACTAGGAAACTTGTGGTTTTTTTGCCGAACACTCTACTGACTGAGCTAACCTGGCCCCTATTGTTGCCATAGAATCCCTTAAATAGCGAGTTCGATCTTCGCTGGGTACCCCATACTTTGCACACTGTAAGAATGATTACTCAACTAAGATGGACCGGCTCCCAACTTCTCTCACTACGAGAGGTGCCTTTATTGGAGGTTAGAGTAATAACTTATTTCTGATAGCTATGGCTGTATTTGGATTATTCAAGTGTAATTTAATCAAATAATTTTATATTTATTGACTTTAATTTAATAATTTATATTTATCTTTAAAAAGGCATTGATATAATATAATCAATTACAGTTGATATAATATAGCAATTACAATTAAATCATTGTTTATGAAAAACAGATATATATATATCTTATTATAATGGAGATTGTGTTTGTTTGTCTGTAACCAAAACTATATACTACTCAAGTCACAATTCCCTTAGTTATTTACGTCACATTCTCCATGATTTTATTTTATTTAAACCTCAATTATTAATAAAATTGTTTTTACATTATAATACTGTTGACCATATCTACATACTAACAATATGCAACTGTATTTATATATACAACAAAATAGCGGTTTACAGTGTGAACGAGAAGTTTAATTTGCATACTGATATTAAAAATTTGATTTTAATAAATATGTGATTAGTATTATTGATTTCTAATTTTTGGGTTTTATCTTAATGAATGTGAGCAAAAATCTCGGGGATGAATCTTAAAAGAAATCCATTAACAAGAAGAAATAACTGTGATTTTATTCTTTACTTCCTATTTTCACTAAATAGTTAAATTAGGAAAATTTACCAATGAAAGATGGGAGTAATGGAAAATGATGGAAGAGTTAGTTTCAAAGTTGTTCTATTTTTCAATCATACCCACTCTGTTCCAAATCTTTTTATCTGCATTTTTATTCAGTTTCATAAACCTTTCTAATTTAACATGATATTTATCATATTAAAAACTTGAATACTTGCACCCGGAGGGTGCATATATTTGCTAGTATACTTAATATATAAAAAATTACTACTTTATATTTAATTTAATAATTTAATATTATTGACTTGATTTGGTTTGGTTTGGTTTCTTTTTGTTTACGGCATACCAACCTCAATGGGTCATTTAATACTGGCAAACTTTTGAAATAAATTCATTCTCAATGAACACTCAATTTTTATAAATTCATGTTTTTCTATTTAACCCATAGATGGGACCCTAACAGTTACCACCACTCCGGGTCAGAGTGGACCTGGGGCAATGGTGATGAAGGGGTGATCCACATTCCCAAACCTTCAAAACTGGAACCTCACCATCAGATAGAGTTTAACGTCATTCCCAGTCACGGCCTTCTAGCACCCATATGATAAAAAGGGTCGGGACACTCATATAGGTGCTAGGGTTTGACGTGACCAGCCGATTAATAGGAGGGGCCCCTCCGACCGCCCAAGTAACGTCTAGCCCAAGTAACAGCCAAAGTGTTGCATGTCATGGACTGCTCAGCCACATGCGTCGCATCCTTAAGCATCACGGGTTGCCACCCACGGCCAACAGGATTGGGGTAATCTTACCCCTCTGCAGAGGTGCAGTCGGTGTATTCTAATGCCCCGGTCGACAGGGCGGAAATAGTGACCGAAAGTCAACCACATTATATTACTGTCCATTATGGTGAGACTAGTTCAAATCCTAGACGTGACTGTTTGCATTTCCCATTTAGTTAGGCAACTGTTGAATTGCGTGAGTTAGAGCTCTATTGAATTGAAAAACAAATGAATTCCTTACTTGCATTCCTTGAATCCTGATTGGCTGCAAGTTTCAGTGTGGTCATAGGGCCAGATAAATAATCCACCATTCTGCACAATGCTTGCGGCAAAGCAGGGACCGTATTGAGTTACGCCTTGCTTGTTGCCTTGTCTGCCAATTCGAAGGTAATTGGAATCCTACTGCGATAGTGAGTATAACCAGTCTAGAAGAAGGAAACCTAAACTTTAAACCTGTTAAACTTCGCTTAAGACATTGATGTGATTTGTGTCACATGCTACACGTGCGGAGGGATTGGTAAATATGTATAAGTAAAAGAGATATGGCTAAATAGTTCAATAAGTAAAAAAGTATAATAACTTTGATTTAACTCTCATTAACCATTAATATTAATACGAGGGGTAGCGTAACGGTTATCGTCGTAAGAAATGAAATCGGCGACCAGAGTTCAAATCCTAACAAACTCATCTGTCAATCAAAACATAATATATATATAAAATTACAGCTAAGACATTACAAAATTACAACCAAAAGAAATAACGAAAAAAACAAACAAACAACAACACAAAAAACAAAACAAAAGTAAAAGTAAGTAAATTCGTCGGGGTGGCTTAAAGTCGATATCAGCCAGACAGCGAGGGAGTCTATCCACTTTTCACTAGCGTTAGACCAAGGAAATTGTTTGGGCGTCTGAGGTGGAGACAGGGCGACTCTCCTGCAATCAAGCTCCTCAATTTACCACACATATCCATATGCTACTCATACGCTGAGTTGGCAAGGGCTGGAATCGAACCAGAAGCCACGAGGTTCCTAGCCGGATACTCTACCGGATAAGCTAAGCCGGCCCTTCCAAATCTTTGAACCAAATAATAAAATGGAATTATTTAAGAATCTCTGCCTTAAATAAACTTTTCCCTCATAATGTGTTATCAGGAGAGACTGAACGTTCGATTTTGTTGAGTCGGTCCCCCCCCAAAAAAAAGTCTTTAGCTTTCAACTTTCGATCCTATTGATTAAAAGCTGATTGTTGTTATTTGTGGACGAACTCACTGACCGATCCATGGACGAACGAAATGAATGGCGTTCATTATCGAAATGGTTATCGATTAGCGTGTGTCTGGTATTTTAAGAAAATCCAATGCATTGGAGGATTTTTTTTACCACGGACATCGGAACAATAACAAACCTTATCAGGTATCTTACGTTTTCATTCAAAAATATTCATTTATTAATTGTCACGTCTAAAGATGATCTGCTTTTGTTCGGAGTGATCGAAAGAAAATATTTTTCTTCGATTTACTTCAGACACACACACACACACACACACACACACACCACATATATATATATATTATTATATATATATATATATATATATATATATATATATATATATATAATAACAAAAGACTTAGAGTTTTGCAATATAGTCTATTTCAGGAAGCTTAGACAAAGTGTCTGACTCTCCCAAATCATCAGATGCGAATTTGGGAGATTTAGACACTTTGTCTAAGCTTCCTGAAATAGACTATAATGCAAAATTCTAAGTCTTTTGTTATTTTTTACTTATAAATTTGCTCTGTGACTCTATAAATAAGAGCACACATTGAGCTCTGCAAACTGCGACACGTTTTAAAAAAACTCCTATGTCGTAAGGAGGATTTCTTCTCTGGACTTCTTCTCTAGATTATATATTATATTAATAATATATATATATATATATATATATATATATATATATATATATAAAACAGCTGTACGGCCACCTGCCCATATCACACAAACCATCCGGATGAGGCGAACAAAATACGCTGGGACTGCTGGAGAAGCAAGGATGAAATTCATCAGTGACGTTCTTCTGTGGAAGCCATCACATGGGCATGCCAGAGTAGGCCGTGCAGCAAAAGACGTACCTAGACCAACAATGCGCGGATACTGGATGCAACACAGAGGACCTCCCAGGAGCAATGAATGATAGGACGGTTGGCTAGAGATTGTCATGGATATCCGTGCTGCTAGCGCGACAATGATGATGATGATGATGATGATGATTATATAAGTGTTTTATACTTTTTTGCTTGAAGCATTGTCTTTATATTGGTTTGGTGGTTGGTTTTGAAGGTTATCACAATGCAAGTGTAAAGAAAAATGAGGTAACAAACAACACCAAGAGTAACCTTATCTTTCTTTACACTTGCATTGTAATAACCTTCAAAACCACCAGCAAACCAATATATATATATATATATATATATATATATATATATATATATATATATAACGTTCCTTTATAACGTTCACGACAGTTTCGTAATATATGTATTAAAAAACACACGTAACTCCGAAACCTCTGAAGATGGGATTTTATCCCCAAAATTTAGGAAACAGGTAAATAAACATCAATTTCATAACCTATCATTTTTCCATTGCATTGTCAATAGCCTTCTAATTTCTATTTTATTTCTTATATATATATATATATATATATAATATATATATATATATATATATATATATATATATATACTAGACAACCCTTGAACCTGTTGGGTTCCTGTTCTAACAGCAGTCTATCTACATATACATTAATACTCGTGTTCCTTAATTCTACGACAGTTATCTTGCAACATCTACTGGTTAAAAATGAGATCGACCTAATCACACAAGATGAAATGAAAATATGTAAATCCTGATTATTTGTGTATTGCTTATCCACAGAATTCTTATTTTTTATGAGTATCGTTGCATTTCACTTAGCGCTAATACCCTTGGGAAAGGTATGAATCCTACTCTCCCACCAGCTATGGGTAAATAGTAGGGCAGATTGGGCTCTTTAACCATGATTAGGCAACCGGTCTAGGAGAAGGAAAACTCTGAATTCAAACCTGATAAACCCCGCTTAAGAAATTGACCTTGTGTCGCAGCTGCCCGTGCGGAGGGGTTGGTAAATATATATTTACTTTCAAATATTTTGTTCTCCATTTTGTTTTTTATGTGAACGTACCCAGATGAAAATCGTGTTAGTCACGTTCAGCGTATAATCTTGTCAATGGCTTCTGCCATTTTTTGGCTGACTCAATCAGTTTTAGTGCATGTTCTTCTATAGAGATGGCGCCTTACTCCCATAGCTATCACGATGGGAGAGATACAAATAGAAAAAGAAAAAAGGGAAGGGAAGAAAAAAAAGAAAAGAATTGGAAATAGTAATACAGAGGTAAAGAGGAAGGTAAAAAGGAAGAGGAAGAGAAAAAGAAAAAAGCGACAGACAAAAAAAATTGATTATTAAAAAAGAGAAAAGGTGATTAAAAACATAATAGAAAATATCCGTTTACAATGTATTCTAATATTTTTTTGTTTTGTTTTAATTTTGTTTTTAATAAACTATTTCTTTTTTGTTTTACAAAACAGGAAAAGTAAAAACGAAAAGAAAGTGAGAAAAAAAAAAAAAAAAAAACAAAAAAGTTTTCTCTTTTTTCGCAGTTGATTATAATTATAAAAGCTATGTATAAAATAATTGCTTATTAAAAACAAAATTAAAAGAAAAAAAGATAAGACTATCTTAATAACTATCTTAGTTGAATTTCATTTGGTGCCATTTTAAACTTTTTTCTTAAAAAAAAATGAAACGAAAAGAATAAAGATGAAAACCAAAAAATCCAAAAAAAATGAAAAAATGAAAAATAAATTATTAAAAAAAATTTTAAAAATTAAGACAAAAACAAAATAAAAAAAACAAAACAAAATAGAAAATAAACGAAATGAAAATAAACGAAAATAGAAAAAATGAAAAAAAAAATGAAAAAAAAAGAAAAAGAAAAGAAGAGTTTCAAATGAATTTGAACTGACTACACTAAATTGCTTGGCAACCTTAGCTTATTTATCTTTGTTTTTCCTGTTTTTATTTTTCATTTCAAAACGGAAAATATGATAACAAAAAACAAAATGATAAAAAAACGTTTTCGTAAAGAAAAAAAAAAAAAAGGAAAAAAGAAGAACATAGAAAAAAACATCAACGAAAAGACAAGATGAAAACAAAAAGTGAAAAAAAAAAAATAAATAAAATAAAAAGGCATAAGTTATAATATATATATATATATATATATATATATATATATAATATATATATATATACCAACTCCTCCCCACAAGCAGGATGTGAACACAAGGTCAATTTCTTAAGCGGAGTTCAACAGGTTTGAATTCAGAGTTTTCATTCTCCTAGACCGGTTGCTTAACCAATATTAAAGAGCCCAGTCTGTCCTACTATTTACCCATAGCTGGTGGGAGACCAGGATTCATGCCTTTCCCAAGGTTATTAGCACAAAGTGAAATGTAATTACCGCGTCCAGGATTTGAACTTGGGGCGACGAGACCATTTCCCATGACTTTAACCATTACACCACGCGCTTCCTTGGTACAAGGTTATATAGTTGAGTGCCAGACGAAATTAATTGACTACCCTAAAATGGTTAGCAAGATAGATTAGCAATTTGGTGTGAGACTAAGAGACTCTCCATATTGTTGAATCTTAGTATAAATCGTAGCAGTTGACTTCACCAACAAATTAATCGTATTGCTCATCTCGCTTCAATATTCACAATGTCCGCTCATGTGGTTTACTTTTTATTGAGCTACTTGTTCACGCATGAAAATCAACGATAGTCTTTAAAAGGGCTTGTTCCAGCCATGCGCAGTGCCAGAATTGCAAATGGTGTCCGTAATGGAACAAATCACTGATTGGGGGCGCTTAGCATCGGTTAGGTTTGGACCTATCGGTCACACTTCACTATACTTGGCTTATTTATCAATATCAGCCTGTTTTGTCGATATCCATCAGTATAAAAGTTAACATTTTTCTCTCCTTTTTCATCTATCTACTGTCATCTTAGGTCTAGTTGGTTGCTTGGATATTACGGCATGTCAACACTTGTTGGATTATTTTATACCGAAGACGCCCGTCTAGCCTAAGTAGGGGCCAAAGTAAAGTGTTGCATGTCATGGACTGCTTAATCATAAGAGTTTAATCACGGGTCATCACCCACGGTCAATAGGTGGCCCTATTGGAGGGGGATCTTACTCCTTTGCAGAGGTACAGTCGGGGTATTCTAAAATGGCATTTATTGCAAATATCAAGAAAAAACTCGACCAGATTTTGTTGGGATATTTTGATAATATATTATATATATAAGGTTGCTACAATACACCAAATTAAATTTATAGACTAAGCGAGGTCACATGGTTTAAATTTCAGCCAATCAACAGCCCGAATACATGGCTGGTTACTACTAATCGCTGATACTGAGAGACGTCCATTTGCAATCATTGACGAAGGACCTGAAAGTCTGAGGAGCACTAAGGAACAACCAAAGGATTCTTTCTACTAAGGATGGCGCTCTGCTTTAACACAAAGGATTTCCACTGACAAATCTTCTCTTGCTGTTGGCCACTAAAATCGTACAAGACACCGAATGGAATAATACAAATGCGAAATTTTGTTCCAGTGGAAATCCTTTGTGTAAGCAGAGCGCCATTCCTAGGAACCTTTGGTTGTTCCTTAGTGCTCCTCAGACTTTCAGTCCTTCGTCAATGATTGCATAATGACGTCTTCTCAGTATCAGCGATTTTAAGTAGTTAACCAGCCATGGTATTCGGGCTGTTGATGGCTTGAATTTAACCACCATGTGACCTCGCTTAGTCTATAAATTTACTGTGTATGTAGGCAACCTTATATATATATATAATATCAAAATATCCAAACAAAACATCTGGTCGAGTTTTTCTGAATATTTGCAATAAATGCATTTTAGAATACCCGCCGACTGTACCTCTGCAAGGAGTAGATCCCCTCCAATAGGCCACCTAATTGACCGTGGGTCATGACCCGTGATTAAACCTTATGATTAAGGCGTCCATGACATCACAACTGTACTTTGGCCCCTACATTAGGCCTTAGCGGGCGTCTTCGTATAAAATTAATCAAAAGTGTTGACATGCCGTAATATCAAGCACCAACTGACCTAAGATGACAGTAGATAGATGAAAATGGAGAGAAAATGTCTAACTTTTATACGTGGATACGACAAAACTAGGCTGATATTGATAAATAGAAGTATAGTGAATGTGACCGAACTAGGTCCAACCTAACGATTGCTAAGCGCCCCAATCAGTGATTGTTCCATTACGGACACCCATTTGCAATTTGGCACTGCGTCATGGCTGGAACAAGCCCTTTTAAAGAACTATCGTTGAATTTTCATGCGTGAACAAGTAGCTCAATAAAAAGAAATCCACATGAGCGGCACATTTCGGAATATTGAAAGCGAGATAGCAATACGATTAATTTGTGGTGAAGTTCACTGCTAGATTATCTAAGATTCAAACTATTGGAGAGTCTCTTAGTCTCACAACAAATGCTAATCTATCTTGCTAACCATTTTAGGGTAGTCAACATTAATTTCGTCTGGCACTCAACTATATAACTCTTGTACTCAAGGACGCGTGGTGTAATGGTTAAAGGTCATGGGAAATGGTTCGTCGCCCCAATGTTCCAATCCTGGACGCGGTAATTACATTTCACTTGTGTAATAATCCTTGGGAAAGGCATAATCCTGTGTCTCCACCAGCTAGGTAAATAGTAGGACCGACTGGGCTCTTTAATATTGGTTAAGCAACCGTCCTAGAGAATGAAAACTCATTGATTCCAACCTGTTTACTCCGCTTAAGAAATTGACCTTGTGGTTCACATCCTGCTTGTGGGGAGGAGTTGGTATATATATATATATTATATATATATATATATATATCTATATAATATATATATATAAACTTTATGGCTTTTTATTTTTTATTATTTATTTTTTTTTTTCACTTTTGTTTTCATCTGTCTTTCGTTGATGTTTTTTTCTTATGTTTTCTTTCCTTTTTTTCATTTTTTCTTTACGAAAACGTTTTTTTATCATTTTGTTTTTGTTATACATATTTTCCGTTTTGAAAATGAAAAATAAAACAGAAAACAAAGAAATAAGCTAAGGTTGCCAAGCAATTTAGTGTAGTCCAGTTCAAAATTCCATTTGAAAACTCTTCTTTTCTTCTTTTTTTTTTATTTTTTCATTTTTTCTATTTTTCGTTTATTTCATTCGTTTATTTTCTATTTGTTTGTTTTTTTTATTTTGTTTTTGTCTTAATTTTTTAAAATTTTTTTTAATATTTATTTTTCATTTTTTCCTTTTTTTGGATTTTTTGGTTTCAATCTTTTATTCTTTTCGTTTCAATTTTTTTTTAAGAAAAAAGTTTAATGGCAGCCAAATTGAAATTCAACTAAGATAGTTATTAAGATAGTCTTATCTTTTTTTCTTTTAATTTTGTTTTTTAATAAAGCAATTATTTTATCCATAGCTTTTATAATTAAATCAACTGCGAAAAAAGAGAAACTTTTTTGTTTTTTGTTTCTTTTTTTTTTCTCACTTCTTTTCGTTTTTTACTTTTTCCTGTTTGTAACAAAAAAGCATAGTTTATAAAAACAAAATAAAACAAAACTAAAAATATTAGAATACGATTGTAACGGATATTTTCTATTATGTTTTAAATCACCTTTTCTCTTTTTAATATCAAATTTTTTTGTCTGTCGCTTTTTTCTTTTTCTCTTCACTCTTCCTTTACCTTCCTTTTACCTCTGTATTACTATTTCCAATTCTTTTCTTTTTTTTCTTCCTTCCCTTTTGTCTTTTTCTATTTTGTATCTCCATCGTGATAGCTATGGGAGTAAGCCCATCTCTATAGAAGAAAATGCACTAAAAGATTGATCAGCACAAAAATGGCAGAAGCCATTGACAATGATTATACGCCTGAACGTGACAACACGAGTTTCATCTGGGTACGTTCACATAAAAAATAACAACAAATGGAAGAAGCAAAATATTTGACAGTAAATATACTATTTCCAAACCCCTCGCTCGGGCCTGCGCACAAGGTAATTTCTTAAGCGGGTTTATCAGTTTGAATTCAGAAGTTTTCCTTCTACCTAGACGGTTGCCTAATCATGGTTAAGAGCCCAATCTGCCCTATATTTACCCATGGGTGGAGAGTAGGATTCATACCTTTCCAGGGTATTGCGCTAAGGAAATGCAACGATGACTCATAAAAAATAAGAATTTGTGGATAAGCATAACAATAATTCAGGATTTGACATATTTTCATTTCTCTTGTGTGATTAGGTCGATCTCATTATTTAACCAGTAAGATGTTGCAAGATAACTGTCGTAGAAATTAAGAACACGAGTATTAATGTATATGTAGATAGACTGCTGTTAGAACAGGAACCAACAGTTCAAGGGTTTCTAGTATATATAGATTATAATATATAAATAGTATATATTAATATATATATATATATATATATACAGAAAATAAATAGAATTAGAAGGTCAATTGACAATGCAATGGAAAAATGATCAGGTTATGAATATGAGTTTATTTACCTGTTTCCTAAATTTTGGGTAAATCCCATCTTCGAGAGGGTTTCGGAGTTACGTGCTGTTTTGAATACATATATTACGAACTGTCGTGACCGTCTTAAGGAAGTTATATATAATAATATTATATATATATATATATAAATATATTATATTGGTTTGCTGGTGTTTGAAGGTTATTACAATGCAATGTAAAGAAAGATAAGGTTACTCGGGTGTTGTTTGTTAGCGTCATTTTTCTTACACTTGCATGTGATACCTTCAAAACCCAACCCAAACCAATATAAAGACATGCTTCAAGCAAAAAGTTATAAAACATCTTATATATCTATCATCAATCATCATCAATCATGTCCATAGCAGCACGTTATATCTCTTGTATCTAACTCTAGCCAACCGTCTATATTCATTGCTCCTGGGAGGTCCTCTGTGTTGCATCCAGTACGCGTCATTGTTGGTCTAGTACGTTCTTGCTGCACGGCCTACTATGGCATGCCATGTTGATGGCTTCCCCAGAGAACGTACTGATGAATTCATCCTTGCTCTCTCCAGCCAGTCCAGCGTATTTTGTTGCTCTCATCCGGATGTTTTGTGATATGGGCAGGTGCCGTACAGCGTTGTTATATATATATATATAGATATATAATATATTATATTATATATATATATATATATATAATCTAGAGAAGAAAGTCCAGAGAAGAAATCCCCTTACGACATAGAGTTTTTTAAAACGTGTCGCAAGTTTGGCAAAGAGCTATGTGTGCCTTATTTAATGAGTCACAGAGCAAATTTAACTAGTAAAATATATACAAAAGACTTAGAATTTTTGCTTATAGTCTATTTCAGGAAGCTTAGACAAAGTGTCCTAAATCTTCCAAATTCCCGCATCCTGATGATTTGGGAGAGTTCAGACACTTGTCTAAGCTCTGAAATAGACTTATGCAAACTCTAAGTCCTTTTGTTATATAATATATCAAATATATATATATATATATATATATATATATATATATATATATTATATATATGTGTGTGTGTGTGTGTGTGTGTGGTGTGTGTCTGAGTAAATGAAGAAAAATATTCTTTCGGATCACTCGCGACAAAAGCAGATCATCTTTTAGACGTGACAATTAATAATGATATTTTTGAATGAAACGTAAGATACCTGATTAAGGTTCTGGTTATTGTTCCGAATGTCCGTGGTAAAATCCTCCAATTGCAATGGATTTCTTACATACCAGACACACGCTAATCGATACCATTCGATATAAATGAACGCCATTCATTTTCGTTCGTCCATGGATCGGTCTAGTGAGTTCGTCCACAAATAACAACAATCAGCTTTTAATCAATAGGCGAAAGTTGAAAGCTTAAAGACTTTTTTTTGGGGGGGACCGACTCAACAAAATCGAACGTTCAGTCTCCCCTGATAACAACATTATGAGGGAAAAGTTTATTTAAGGCAGAGATTCTTTAATCTAATTCCATTTTATTATTTGTTCAAAAGATTTGGGATAGGCCGTGCTTAGCTTTCCGGTAAGTATCCGGCTAGGAACCTCGTGCTTCTGTTCGATTCCAGCCCTTGCCAACTCAGCGTATGAGTAGCATATGGATATGTGTGGTAAATTGAGGAGCTGATTGCAGAGAGTCGGCCCTGTCCTCCACTTCAGACGCCCAAACAATTTCCTTGTCTAACGCTAGAAAAGTGGATAGACCTCGCTGTCTGGCTGATATAGACTTTAAGCCACCCCGACGAATATTTACTTACTTTTACTTTTGTTTGTTTTTTGTGTTGTTGTTTGTTTGTTTTTTTTCGTTATTTCATTTTGGTTGGTAATTTTGTAATGTCCTTAGCTGTAATTTTATAAATATATTATGTTTGATTGACAGATGAGTTTGTTAGGATTTGAACTCTGGTCGCCGATTTCATTTCTTACGACGATAACCGTTACGCTACCCCTCGTATTAATATTAATGGTTAATGAAGATTAAATCAAAGTTATTATACTTTTTTAACTTATGAACTATTTAGCCATTATCTCTTTATTATACAATATTTACCAATCCCTCCGCACGTGTAGCATGTGACACAAATCACATCAATGTCTTAAGCGAAGTTTAACAGGTTTAAAGTTTAGGTTTCCTTCTTCTAGACTGGTTTACTCACTATCGCAGTAGGATTCAATTACCTTCGAATTTGGCAGACAAGGCAACAAGCAAGGCGTAACCAATACGTCCCTGCTTTGCCGCAAGCATTGGCAGAATGGTGGATTATTTATCTGGCCCTATGACCACACTGAAACTGCAGCCAATCAGGATTCAAGGAATGCAAGTTAAGGAATTCATTTGTTTTTCACAATCAATAGAGCTCTAACTCACGCAATTCAACAGTTGCCTACTAAATGGGAAATGCAAACAGTCACGTCTAGGATTTGAACTAGTCTCACCATAAATGGACAGTAATATAATGTGTTGACTTTCGGTCACTAAATTTCCGCCCTGTCGACGCGGGGCATAGAAATACACCGACTGCACCTCTGCAGAGGGTAAGATTACCCCAATCCTGTTGGCCGTGGGTGCAACCCGTGATGCTTAAGGATGCGACGCATGTGCTGAGCAGTCCATGACACCAACACTTTGGCTGTTACTTGGGCTAGACGTAACTTGGCGGTCGAGGGGCCCCTCCTATTAAATCGCTGGTCACGTCAAACGCCTAGCACCTATATGAGTGTCCCGACCCTTTTTATCATATGGTGCTAGAAGCCGTGACTGGGAATGACGTTAATCTATCTGATGGTGAAGGTTCCAGTTTTGAAGGTTTGGGGAATGTGGATCCACCCTTCATCACCATTGCCCCAGGTCCACTCTGACCCGGAGTGGTGGTAACTGTTAGGGTCCCATCTATGGGTTAAATAGAAAAACATGAAATTTATAAAAATTGAGTGGTTTCATTGAGAATGAATTATTTCAAAAGTTTGCCAGTATTAAATGACCCCATTGAGGTTGTATGCCGTAAAACAAAAGAAACCAAACCAAACCAAATCAAGTCAATAAATATAATTATTAAATAAATATAAAGGTAAATTTTTTATATATTAAGTATACTACAAATATATGCACCTCCGGGGTGCAAGTATTCAAGTTTTAATATGATAAAATATCATGTTAAATTAGAAAGGTTTATGAAACTGAATAAAAAGCAGATAAAAAGATTTGGAACAGAGTGGGTATGATTGAAAATAGAACAACTTTGAAACTAACTCTTCCATCATTTCCATTACTCCCATCTTTCATTGGTAAATTTTCCTAATTTAACTATTTAGTGAAATAGGAAGTAAAGAATAAAATCACAGTTATTCTTCTTGTTAATGATTTCTTTAAGATTCATCCCCGAGATTTTGCTCACATTCATTAAGATAAACCCAAAAATTAGAAATCAATAATATAATCACATATATTAAAATCAAATTTTTAATATCAGTATGCAAATTAAACTCTCGTTCACACTGTAAACCGCTATTTTGTTGTATATATAAATACAGTTGCATATTGTTAGTATGTAGATATGGTCAACAGTATAATAATGTAAAAACAATTTATTATAATTGAGGTTTAAATAAAAATAAAATCATGGAAATGTGACGTAAATAACTAAGGGAATTGTGACTTGAGTAGTAATATAGTTTTGGTTACAGACAAACAAAACACAATCTCCATATAATAAGATATATATAATCTGTTTTTCATAAAACAATGATTTAATTGTAAATTGCTATATTATATCAACTGTAATTATTATATATTATCAATGCCTTTTAAAGATAAATATAAATTATTAAATTAAGTCAATAAAATAAAATTATTTGATTAAATTACACTTGAATAATCAAAATACAGCCATAGCTATCAGAAATAAGTTATTACTCTACCCCAATAAAGGCCCTCTCGTAGTGAGAGAAGTTGGGAGCCGGTCCATTCTTAGTTGAGTAATCATTCTTACAGTGTGCAAAGTATGGGTACCCAGCGAAGATCGAACTCGCTATTTAAGGGATTCTATGGCAACAATAGGGGCCAGTTTAGCTCAGTCAGTAGAGTGTTCGGCAAAAAACCACAAGTTTCCTAGTTCGAAACCGGCCCTCGCCAACTCAGCGTATGAGTAACAAGGGATCTGTGCGGTAAAGTAAGAGCTGATGGTAGGTGTGGCGCTCCACTCAGACGTAAAAACCATCTCCTTGGTCTAGCGCTAGTGAAAGGGATAGACTCCCTCGTTGATTGGCTGATACCGATTTTAGGCTACCCCGACGACTTTACTTTTATGGCAACATTCAGCGAAGAAAATATGTC
>JALAJA010000411.1:0-15769 GCA_023376005.1 Doryteuthis pealeii | reverse complement strand
TTTCAATAACTTACCTGTAGATGTTTTTGTTGCTTTTTGTTTGTTTGTTTGTTTTGTTTTTTTGTTTTTGTTTTTTGTTTTTTTTGTTTTGTGTTTGTTTTTTTTATTCATAGAAATTATTCCCTTCGTAATTCTCTATATAAGTTTTCCTTCTTTCTTCCTATCGTTATCTTTTTCCAGTTCTGTGTTCTTCCCTAGTATTCTGGTAATTAAGAATTCATCTTCTTCTTCTTTCTTCTTTCTCTTCTTCTTTCTTCTTCTTCTTCTTCTACGCGGACAAAAACGTAAGATTATTTTGCTTTTTCACATCTCTGTTACCAAATTAGTGGATGTATTAAGGAAATTCCTTACGGTTTGACTTATCTTATTTTGTTTTTGTTTCCGCAAAGAAAATTAGAATCTCATAAAATTAGGAAACAGAACATTCAATGAAAACGTATAAAATGAACATACTGAAAATGCTCCAACATTAATTGAATGGTAGAAGCAATTTGATGCACTCATGAAAGAAGTGTTTATTGCTGTTAAAACTATAAGAGGAATACCGATGGTGCGTTGATTCATTAAGTTATGCGCACAAAGCCTGTTTCTGCCGTATTCACGGCTTCATCGGTGCGGCTAAATTTTGGCAGCTGCAACAGGCCGGGATCAAGACTTGACCGATTAGTCCTCAATCAGTTAGAGCAATCTAAACCTCCAAGTCATCCGCAAGCAACCAGCTATTCAGGCGAAAATAATCGACAAAGAGACCAGAGATTATTTTCGTTATTATATTCAGGAGTTTTTCATAAAAAATTCAATTAATTTCAAAAACTTGCCTGTTAGTGGTTAACATGGATCTAAAAAAGGAATTTGTGGTGCTTTCTGAATTACGGCTTAAATTACAAAGTTTCCCTTCCTTGACGATAAGAGGACTCATGAGCAAATATTATAACGTTTATATTAGTAAAAATTGACTGTATTGAGTGTGCCATGCGCCTATTCAATACTTAGATGAGTGCTATTTAAACACTTTGCCTACCATATTTCCCCCCTGTCTGTACCGAAAATTTTCATTCAATTGTTTCTCGTTTTGCAAAAGGATCGAGTATTAATTATATATATTATATATATATAGTATATATATATATATACTAATGATATATATTGAGGAGTGAAGGATTTTAATAAATCCGACAAAATGGGGTTGAGAATAGAGGAAAGTGTGGATATAACAACATAGACAGTTAAATTCAGTTAAAATTCAGTTGATATTTCGCCTCATTATTGGATGAGCGTTTTCGAACATTTTTATTCATAAAGTTTCAAAAAGAGCTTCCACCAATAAGGCGAAATATCAATTGATTTAACTGTCTGTGTTTGTTATATCGCACACTTTCCTCTATTCTCACCATATATAATATATAATATATATAATATATATATATATAAGAGAGAGAGAGAGAGAGAGAGAGAGAGAGAGATTCATATTCCTTTCAACTGGTTCCTTTTTGCAAAAGGATTAAGTACCAGTCTAGGGTCGGTTCACAGACAAAACAAAAAAGATAGCAGAGGTGTTCACATAGTGATTTTCAGTGTAAGCAAGTGACGCCAGCGAGAGCTGTTGTCAGCGGCTTACGGTAGGATAGCAGTGTTGGAGAGCCGCTATGAACTGCTTGAAAGTAGCAATTAGTTAAGCAATAGCATGTACTGTAAGCAACCGCTGATTATAAAATGACTAGATGTTGCATCAAAATAATCCCGAAAAGGAATCTTCTTGCACCAGGATGCCCCTGTTCTTTCAGCGCATGCTCAAATGGTTCTTCCTGATGAAAGGCTCATGGAGCATTGTTTATTTTTTTTTCATTTTATTTATTTTTTTTTTTTTTAATCCATACGAGTTAGATATTTTTACGCTAGTTTGCAGGAGTGTAGTTTATGGTAACAAGGACATTCCTTAGAAGAAGTCGAGTAAATTAGACTTATGATTTTTTTATGTTTGGTCTGGTTAAGGCCCGTTAGTGCCATTGCTTGAACTTGGTGACATGCATCTTAGGTCATCATTATCAAGCTTTAAATCATCACCTAAAGTTGGTTGGTTGGTTTGTTGGTTGTTGGTTTTGTACAGCATGTTAACCCATTGAGTAATTTTATGCCGAAGCGTTTTGTTTTATTCATTCTCAATTACATATATATATATTGGGAGAATATGTGCTTAATTGAAGTCGATCATAATTTTATGAAATTAATTAATTTAATAATTAATTAATTAGGCGGGATTACTATTAAATTTAAGGGCTAAACAAATCGAGAAAAATTCAATCTCTGTATGCACATTTCGGCGCTATTAGGCCTCATCCCAGCAGAGCTATAGATACAAAGACCGCCCCGTGTTGCGATTGCGAAACCCTGATTGTCAAGGCTGACTGTCAAGCGTCTTACCACCACAACCAAACGGGGACTTAGCAGATTTTCTTCGTTTTGTTAAGGAGTAGGTATTTATATTCCTCTTAAGTGACCTCTACACGAACTTTACGAGAAGTAAACATATATATATATATATATGTGTGTGTGTGTGGTGTGTGTGTAAAGAAAAATCAAAACAAAGGACAGATAACTCGGGTACATGTATTACGAAAATGACGGAACGCCAGAGACTATTTAATTCCTGATCTTCGCCTGGCCGGATTACCAAAGTCGTTTTTATGTTGGCGATTTTTTTTATGGGGCATATATAGGAGGATCGAATTCGATATTCAGTAGGCTTACGTTGAAAAGCACCGTTTTCCCTAGATCACTGAAGTTAGAGCAGCAATGAGGCCAGCTCAAAACTTAGATGAGTGACCATTTAACTCTTTGCCTACAAAATTTTCCCCTGTGCTATACCAAATTCCATTCAACTGGTTCCTATTTCAGGATCAAGTACCATATATATATATATATATATATATATATTTATATATATATATATATATAGAATATATATATATGTAGATGGGACGGTACTACGAAAATAAAACAATTAAACGACATTATATATATATATATAAATATACAAATTAAATAACAAATTCTTGCGTTTTTTAAGCAAATATTATGAAGATTTGATTTATATTCGAAGATATTTAAAAATCAAATATACATAGAAATAGCATTGAAACACTACTTAAAAATGTTCAGCATTTGTAAATTTCAAAAGTAAACAAATCAAAGCACTAAGGTTTTCCCCCACCCGCTACCCAGGTGATGGTGGTAGCCGCTTCTAGTACATATATAAAGGACAGTTGGCATGTATGTATGTATGTATGTATGTCGGATGAGACTACAAAAATAAAACAATTAACGACAAGTAGATATACACACATTAGATATAACCAGTTTTGCTTTGTGCAAAATTATGAAGATTTGATTTATATTCAAAGATATTTAGAAATTAAAATATATATAGAAATAGCATTGAAATTCTACTTGAAAAATGTCCAGTATTCGTAAATCTTAAAGTAAAAAACCAACCCCCAGGTTTTTTAAAACCCCCCCCCTTTAATTTATAGTTCATATATTAAGGGCAATTGTCGTATATGTATGTATGTATTTTTCGGATGAAACTACGAAATAAAAAAAATTATAAAATAA
Organism: Doryteuthis pealeii; assembly: GCA_023376005.1. Classification (NCBI taxonomy): domain Eukaryota; kingdom Metazoa; phylum Mollusca; class Cephalopoda; order Myopsida; family Loliginidae; genus Doryteuthis; species Doryteuthis pealeii. Next base: position 12,157 of record JALAJA010000411.1, on the reverse strand, counting down.
TTTTTTTGTTTGTTTTGTTTAATGATTTTAACGGCATAATCAACCCGTCTAGGTTATTGTCATGCCTAACGGTTAGGAAGTAATACATATCGTGTATTATATTTATACTTTTTAGTAATTGGTTTTAACAATATGTTAGCATCATTGGGGATTATGTTGTATAGTATTGATTTGTTTCATGTCTATATTCTATGGTATAATTTTTTATTTTCCCTCAAAAAAGAGAATATCCCCTGTTGACATTTTCGAAACAGATCTTTCATATTGTTTTTTGCTTTAAAATAACGGTTTCTGGTGTGAGCAAAAAACCTGCATTCCATGAATAAGTGTTTAACTGTCAAGTGTTTGACGTTCCACATTGTGGTGTTGTTTTCTTGTTTGAGTATATTCTTGTATGACCATGCGTAATCGGGATACATTGATTTGTTCCTTTCTAGACTTCCCTAAAGTTGTCTCCAGCCTCCCAATAAGAATAAAGTAAATATATATACGCATATTATCTAACATATATATATACACATATAGTCACCAGCTCTTGCTTTTTGTGCCTCGAAGATATTTGAAAATTAAAAATATACATAGAAATAGCATTGAAATTCTCTCTTAGAAATATCCAACATTTTGTAAATCTCAAAAGTAAAATCAATACACTAGTTTTTGCACCCTCCCCTGGGTGATGCTGAGTAGCTGCTTCTAGTTCCGAATATAAGACAAGGTATCATTTGACCTTTAACCCCGCACAGGTATGTGTGCCTGATCATCATCGAAAACTGTAACACCACCTGTATCGGTCTTTCCCCCCCCCCCTCGGTTGAAGTATGGATTTTATTTACTTTGAATGGAGCTAATGAGCGATGGGCTAATCTTTTTCGGCCGGATTTCAGGTCGAGGCTTCCTTAATTCAACTTGGCTGCCGCTGTCGTCATCTTTAATGATTTCCAGTCGGACAGCCTGCAGGTCAGCCGAGGCAAAACGAAAAAATCGGAAATTACTATCAACACTCAAATCGAATCGAATCTGCTATTGACGCTTTATCCGCCGATTTTTCACGTAGACAGAATTTGACCTGACCACCAGATGGCACTGTGCCCTCATTTATACGCGTGGTGTAATGGTTAGAGTTGTGAGGAAATAGACTCGTCAACCCGAGTTCAAATCCTGGACGAGGCTGTTTGCATTTAACATAGCGCTAATAACCTTAGGAAATGTATATAAATATATATATATAATATATATATATATATATATAAATTGTCGGCAAAAAAAAAGCCATTCCAAACATACCTTGTTTTACAAACTTATCATTCATATATATATATATATATATATAATATAATATATATATATATATATATCATTGGCATTGTAATCTCGGAAGTTCTTGTGTTCTCGTGCCCATGAAGTTACAGCGCTTCTTGTGTCTGTGAAGTCCAATGTTTGAAAAAAACAGATGTCGCATGTGAAGGCTGTCCCTGAAGATGTTGATGTACTGGTGTTTTGTTGCCACCGCTTTCTTCTGGACCTCTTGGCTTCATGGTGTTGCGCGAGGGGGGCTTCAGATATGAACAGTCCGCTACAGAGAGCCTGCCGCCACCGAGGCGGTCCTGAGCCAAATTTTTCCCACCTGGAAGGGTAATGTCAAAGCACCTGAGATCATTCTTGCAGACATCCTTGAACGCAGCTTGGGGTGACCAATCTGTCACTTACCAGATGAAACCTCTGTATAGAGGACGTCCTTCGGGTTTCGTCCATCATCCATCCGGCGGACATGACCCAGCCATTGAGACGACGCTGTCTCAGTAAACTCCTTCTGTTGCTTTACCAAAATCTTGGCACAGAAGGAGGGAAAAAAGATCCCAAGCTTCTCAGCTTGTAGAACACTAGCTTGGAAGCTTGGAATCTTTTTTCCCTCCTTCTGTGCCAAGCTTTTGGTAAAGCAACAGAAGGAGTTTACTTTAACTACAAAGACAGATGGTAACCTGTTCAATCTTAGTCGTCTAAAAGGCAAAACAAAGGTAAGGCCTTTTGTCATTAGGGACATGCTATTTGCTGATGACACAGCAGTGGTAGCATACTCCCAGGAGCACCTGCAAACACTCATGGACCAGTTCACCCAAGCCTGCCAGGACTTCAGCCTGACCATTAGTATTAAGAAAACCAAAGACGATGGCATAGGGAACCGAAAATCTTCCCTTCATCACTATCAACAACTACAGCCCGGAAGCTGTAAACACCTTCACGTACCTTGGGTCCACCATCACCGACAACCTGTCACTTGATACTTAACTCAGTTGCCGGATCGGAAAGCTGCCTCAACTTTTGGAAGCTCACAGCAAGAGTGTGGGACAACACAGGCTCACTATCCATACAAGGATACAAGTGTATAGGACATGTATTATCAGCACCCTCATGTATGGAAGTGAAACATGGACCCTGTACTCCCATCAATAGTGGCGGATAAATAGCTTCTACATTCGCTGCCTTAGACGTATACTAGGATTCACCTGGAGGGACAGGATTATATATATATATATATATATATATATATATATATATATATATATATATATATACACTAGCATAGTAACACAATTATTCTACTAATTATTAATACCATTACCCTCAGTTCACTCTGACCCGGAGCTGTGGTGCCTGTTAGGGTCCCATCTACGAGTTAAATAGAAAAAAACGAGTTTTAAAAAAATTTGTTTAGAAAAATTCTTATCATATATGTGCTAGAAGGAGTGGCTGTCTTAATGTCCTCAGTATGACGTTAAACTCTATCTGATGGTGAAGTTCCAATTCTGAAGCTCTGAAGAATATGGGATACCTCTTCATCACCATTGCTCCTGGGTCCACTCTGACCAGAGTGGTAGTAACTGTTAGGGTCCATCTACTGGTTAAATAGAAAAAAATGAGTTTTAAAAATGTTTAAAATCGAGCCTAAAAAAATTTAGTTTCCATCAAGAATGAATAAAACAAAATGTTTTTGGTATAAATAACCCAACGAGGGTTGACATGCTTTAAAATCAACCAATCAACTAAATAATCCATTGTTGAAGTTGGAAGCATGTGGTGTAATGGTTACCGTCGTATAAAATGGGCACGACGAGACGAGTTCAAATCCTGGACAAGGTAGTTTGCATTTCACATAGCGCTAATACACTTGGGAAAGGTATAAATCTCCCTCCCCCCGCGGTCTCGTGGATTTCCTCTGCAGAGGAAAGGGATGATGGAGAAAAACCCTGACAGAAAAACACAGTTTGGACTCCATTTAGGCAGTGTGTAAAGTTGTAGTATCAATTTTAACCCTTGTCTGTTGACCCTGTTGATCCTTAATGTAGAAAGATGTAGTATCAGTTTTAATCCTTGTCTGTTGATCCTGTTGATCCTTAAGGTAGAAAGATGTAGTATCAGTTTTAATCCTTGTCTGTTGATCCTGTTGATCCTTAATGTAGAAAGATGTAGTATCAGTTTTAATCCTTGTCTGTTGATCCTGTTGATCCTTAATGTAGAAAGATGTAGTATCAGTTTTAATCCTTGTCTGTTGATCCTGTTGGTCTTTCTTTGAGGCAGTCCATCAGGCAAGTAATTTAGGGCAATTTTTCAACAACGTTAAATATTTGTTTGGCGTTTTTCATTTGTCAATTCAGCCCCTGCGACTTGGAATAGTCTAAATATAAATGGTTGTTTCATACAGTTTTATACATAGATGGGACCCTAAAAAGTTACTGCTTCTCCGGTCAGAGTGAAACAGAGTAATGACAATGAAGCAGTAATTCCACACTCCCAGACATAAGCAACAACAAAAAATGTGGAAAAAAGAAAAAATTATATAATAATAACAATCGTACTCCTTATTTATACGACCGTTATCATCTTGCAACACCGTCTGGTTAAAAATCAGATCGAACAAATCATCCAAGAGGGAATGCAGAAATGTAATTCCTGATTATCTGGTGTCGCTTATACGCCGTATACTTATTTCTTATGAGTGTCGTCACCTCAGCTAAATAATGGACCATTCCGTTTTTATTATAAAGAAAGAAACTGGAAAAAAAGGACACGCTACAAAGAGAGAAAGAAAGAAAGAAAGAAAGAAAGAAGGGCATAGGTGGAGCGAGAGTGTGAGAGTGCGGAAGCGATAACGCTAATATATTTCAACCAAATATAATGAAAAGAAGGAAAGAAAGAATAAAAAGAGTGAGGGAGTGTTAAATCAAGATTATTATTCTTTTTACATATTGAACTATTTGGCAATAGCTTTTAACTAAACATATCAAACGTTTTAACAATTAAATGATCATTCTGTGGTATATCCACAGGTCCTGCTAGTATAGATATTTTTCCATTCCTATTTTATATTTTGACTTTCTCTCTCTCTCTTTCTCTCTCTCTCTCTCTCTCTCTCTCTCTCTCTCTCTCTCTCTCTCTCTCTCTCTTGTTTTGCTCTGCCCTCCCCTCTCAACCGACTTTAATTCGCCGTCCAAACTCGCCTATTCTTCGTGACGTCACAGCTCATCAACGCAATCTCAGGTTTCGGCATTTAGCGTCGTTTTTTTTTAAATTTTGCCGAGAGACACATTTTAAAAATTCATCAATGCAACAATCACGTGACATCAGATATTTATGCCGTTATGCTCCACACAGTGAAACAATTTCGGAATTATTCGATGATATTCTTGCATTTCCGTAACAACTTTGGGTGGACGACTTACACGTTGAAATGGAACGCACTTTATAGACTTGTTAAACGACTTGACGCGAGGAATGATCAAAACGTATCGATGATAAAGTGATGTCTAGATTACTGTCTAGATCTAGACATAATCTAGACCTTATTATATAAGTTGCTCAGCTTGCATCCATCTAGACAGTATCTAGACCTCTAGATCCCTTTATTATATGTAAGTTGCTCAGCTGTGCAGCATCTAGACAGTTATCTAGACCTCTAGACATCATCCTTTATTATTATAAGTTGCTCAGCTGTGCACATCTAGACAGTTATCTAGACCTCTAGATCATCCCTTTATTATATAAGTTGCTCAGCTGTGCTAGACAGTTTCTAGACCTCTAGACATCATCCTTTATTATATTCAGCTGTTAGACAGTTATCTAGCTGCTCAGCTGTGCACATCTAGACAGTATCTAGACCTCTAGACATCATCCCTTTATTATATGTTGCTCAGCTGTGCACCCATCTAGACAGTTATCTAGACCTCTAGACATCATCCCTTTTATTAATGTTGCTCAGCTGTGCAACCATCTAGACAGTTATCTAGACTCTAGACATCATCCTTTATTATATAAGTTGCTCAGCTGTGCACCCATCTAGACAGTTATCTAGACCTCTAGACATCATCCCCTTTATTATATGTTGCTCAGCTGCACCCATCTAGACAGTTATCTAGACTCTAGACATCATCCTTTATTATATAAGTTGCTCAGCTGTGCACCCATCTAGACAGTATCTAGACCTCTAGAATCATCCTTTATTATATAAAGCTGTGCACACACAGTAATCTAGACCTCTAGACATCATCCCTTTATTATATAAGTTTGCTCAGCTGGCACACATCTAGACAGTAATCTAGACCTCTAGACATCATCCCTTATTATATAAGTTGCTCAGCTGTGCACACATCTAGACAGTAATCTAGACCTCTAGACATCATCCCTTTATTATATAAGTTGCTCAGCTGTGCACACATCTAGACAGTAATCTAGACCTCTAGACATCATCCCTTTATTATATGTTGCTCAGCTGTGCATCCATCTAGACAGTTATCTAGACCTCTTCATCCCTTTATTATAAGTTGCTCAGCTGTGCATCCATCTAGACAGTTATCTAGACCTCTAGACATCATCCCTTTATTATATGTTGCTCAGCTGTGCACCCATCTAGACAGTATCTAGACCTCTAAGAATCATCCCTTTATTATATAAGTTGCTCAGCTGTGCACACATCTAGACAGTAATCTAGACCTCTAGACATCATCCCTTTATTATATAAGTTGCTCAGCTGTGCACACATCTAGACAGTAATCTAGACCTCTAGACATCATCCTTTATTATATGTTGCTCAGCTGTGCACCCATCTAGACAGTAATCTAGACCTCTAGACATCATCCCTTTATTATATGTTGCTCAGCTGTGCATCCATCTAGACAGTTATCTAGACTCTAGACATCATCCCTTTATTATATAAGTTGCTCAGCTGTGCATCCATCTAGACAGTTATCTAGACCTCTAGACATCATCCTTTATTATATAAGTTGCTCAGCTGTGCACACATCTAGACAGTAATCTAGACCTCTAGACATCATCCCTTTATTATATAAATTGCTCAGCTGTGCACACATCTAGACAGTAATCTAGACCTCTAGACATCATCCCTTTATTATATAAGTTGCTCAGCTGTGCCACATCTAGACATAATCTAGACTCTAGACATCATCCCTTTATTATATAAGTTGCTCAGGTGTACGCCTATCTAGACAGTAATCTAGACATCCAGACATCATCACTCTAGACTCTAGATTGATGCACAACTGAGCAACTTATATAATAAAGGGATGATGTCTAGAGGTCTAGATTACTGTCTAGATGTGTGCACAGCTGAGCAACTTATATAATAAAGGGATGATGTCTAGAGGTCTAGATTACTGTCTAGATGTGTGCACAGCTGAGCAACTTATATAATAAAGGGATGATGTCTAGAGGTCTAGATTACTGTCTAGATGTGTGCACAGCTGAGCAACTTATATAATAAAGGGATGATGTCTAGAGGTCTAGATTACTGTCTAGAGTGTGCACAGCTGAGCAACTTATATAATAAAGGGATGATGTTAGGGGTTCAGATTACTGTCTAGATGTGTGCACAGCTGAGCAACTTATATAATAAAGGGGTGATGTCTAGAGGTCTAGATTACTGTCTAGAATGTGTGCACAGCTGAGAAACTTATATAATAAAGGGATGATTTCTAGAGGTCTAGATTACTATCTAGATGGGTGCACAGCTGAGCAACTTATATAATAAAGGGATGATGTCTAGATGTCTAGATAACTGTCTAGATGGGTGCACAGCTGAGCAACATATAATAAAGGGATGATGTCTAGAGGTCTAGATAACTGTCTAGATGGATGCACAGCTGAGCAACTTATATAATAAAGGGATGATGTCTAGAGGTCTAGATAACTGTCTAGATAGGTGCACAGCTGAGCAACTTATAATATAAAATTATGATATCTAGACGTCTAGACTCTTCTGTAAATAGCTAAATGAGTTAGTGCTAATTCGTAGAAAAAACTTAGCCAATCTCGATATTTACCCAACCCCTCTACCATAAGCAGTGTGTGATACAAGTTAACTTTTTAAGTAAAGTACAGTTGGTTCAAATTCAGAGTTTACCTTCTTCTAGACTGGTTGCCTTATTGAGGCTAATGATCCCAGTCTGCCCTAATATTTACGCATAGATAAGGGGAGAATATATGGATTCCTACCTTTCCAGGGATATGAGCTCGAAGTAAAATGTCCAGGATTTTAAACCTAGTTGCCTATTCCATCACCTACGACGATAACCGTTAAGCTTGTTACGGTCCCATCTATGGGTTAATAGACAAAAATTGAGTTTGAAAAAAATCTGTTTGAAAAAAATTTGAAGTATCCATCAAAATGGATAAAACAAAACGTCTTCGGCATAAAATAACCCAACAAGGATTGAAATACCGTAAAATCCAACCAATCAACCAACTAACAACCTGTGGATGGATCTCACCTGCAAAGACATTGAGACAAAAATCTGAATTAGTCTTTATAAAGAAAAAAGCAGTTCTTCTTTTTCTTTGCTTTTTTTTTTTTGGAATGTGGGGTAAGTCTTAGAACTTTTTGAACGACCCCTCGTGCACACCGTCAATATAATATGACGTGTATCAATTGAACGTTGGCTGATTTTATCTAAAGATTTTCTTTTTCATATCGATTTGCGATCGAATAATCTTATAAGATAGATTCAGTTAAGCACAGACCTACTTTAAAATTCCACTTCGTTGCAGTTGAGTTAATTAACAAAACGCAGATGCTGTTTGAATATAATACTCTTCAATTCTTATCCTATCGTTGGGATCGACAAAAATACCACAGAAGCAACAGCAGCAACAGCAGCAACAGCCAGCAGCAGCAGCAGCAACAACAACAACAACAACAACAGTAGCAGCAGAAACCCGCTTAGTTTATCTAATTTTCATTTGATAAAAAGTATTTTATCTCTTTTTCTTTTAGATATATTTTATTCATCGATTCTACCATTAAAATATTTTCATAAAAAATATCTGCGAAAAAAATACATCCCCAAAAGTGTGTTTTTTTTGTTTGTTTTTTTTTGTTTTTTATAAAAGTAAAATTATGAATTTTATCCGGAAGTCAACATATTTTTTTATTATTAATTTTATGTTGACTTCCGGAAAAATTCATAATTTACTTTTTATATTTTCGTTTTTTGTTTTTGTTTGTTTTGTTTGTTTTTTGTTTTGTTTTTATTATTAATCGCAAACCGATCTTAAATGACTTTTAGGGAATTATAGTTACTATATTTATTATTTTTGAGAGACATTTTTAAAATACGTCAAATTTTTCCCTTGAGGATGTTGATTCGTTAAAGTTAAATTTGACTTCTTTTCAGACTTGAAAAAAAATAAAATGTAAAATAAATATAAAATTGTAATAAAAACTGAGGAAGGTAATTGCTTTACTTAAGCTTCATTCTCAAGCCGAATCTCTGCTGCATAGCCTGGAGCAACCAGCAAAAGGCATTAGTCTCTACGTGAACTCATATAAAACAGAGTTCATGTGTTTAAAACAAGATGGAGCCATCTCCACATTAAATGGCTGGCTGGCTGTTTGATTGGTTGGTTGGTTGGTTGGCTGGATGAATGGATGGATGGATTTTACGGCATGTCAACCCTTATTGTGTTATTTTATGCCGAAGATGCTTTGTTTATTCATTCTTGATGGATATTCAACATTCATTTCAAACTCTTTTTTTTTTTCGAACTCAGTTTCTTTCAAAACATTTTTATTTGTTTTTTCTATTTAAACCATAGATAGGACCTTTAACACTCCGGGTCAGAATAGACCTAATAGTAATGGTGATGAAGGGGTACTCCATATTCCTCAGAGCTCCAGAATTGGAACTTCACCATCAGATAGAATTTAACGTCAGATTCAGGGCATTAATACCCCTCTGCCACCGCCTTCTTGCACATTTATGATAAAAACGGTTGGGGCTTGCCATAAGGGCAATATGAGCTAGGGCTTAACATGACCAGCCGCTTGATCGTATGGGGCCTCGCAGACCGCCCATCTAGCCTACGTAAGGGCCAAAGTGGAGTGTTGCATGTCATGGATTGCTCAGTCACCAGGATTCCATCCTTAAACATCACGGGTTGACCCCATTGGGGGCTGAATAACTTCGATGATCGGAGTTGGATTGGATAAATACAAATAATTTATCGCAAATAAATCTGAACTCGGCATTAAATAACTCAAACTGAGTTGATATGCCATAAAACCAACGAGCAAACTAACTAACCAAAATGTTCTGTTGCGTATTTTCCAAATCCTTAGCAGTTTTGAGAGGATAACTAACAGTCGGAGTGTAGGGGTGATAAGTATGTGGGGGTTGACATTCCGTAAAACCAAACCAACTACACACCAATCAATTCCAACCCCATCTCAACCTGTTGTTAAGATATGTTTCTTATTCTTTTGTAAATTTACCAATTTTACCTTAGATATATTACAGGTAAACTAAAATTGAAAAAAGGTTTAAAGAATTCTTGGGTATGTTTTCATTACCATTACTCCCAGATTCACTCTGACCCAGAGTGATAGTACCTGTTAGAATCCCATATGTGGGTTAAATAGAAGAACGTGAGTTTAAAAAATGTGTTTAAAAATTTGAGTTTAAAAAAGAATTGAGTACCTACCAAGAATAAATAAAATAAAATGTCTTTGGTGTAAAATAACCCAACAAAGGTTGACATTCCGTAAAATCCAACCAACCACACCTTAATCAATCCCAACCCCATCTCAACCTGTTGTTAAGGTATGTTTCTTATTCTTTTGTAAATTTACCAATTTTACTTAGATCTATTACAGGTAAGCTAAAATTGAAAAAAAATGTGATCAGTGTGATGAATTTATTTAATCAAAAATAAAGGAAATTATTTTCTTGGTTGAATTTGTAATTAATCATTAGATTGAAGTAAATTGTTTCTAGAAGAAGAAAAAATCATCTCGTGAAAACTTTGATATTTGTTTTTTGTCTTTTTTTAAAAACTTACTCAATCTCTTCAACAGACATTTTCTTTTCTTTCTTTTTAAGTCTAGTATATTCTTAGATGTATTCAGAGTCATTCATCTTTTATACGCAACCAAAATTAGGAATATAAGTAAAAGATTATATTTAGAAGAAACAGATTACTTTATAGTGTATTGTAGCGGCTCTCAGTTGGAAAAGAGTGATGACGTGTCAATAATAATAATAATTATAGTGTTTAGCTCAGTCGGTAAAGCGTCCGACTATGAACCACAAGTGATCCTGGTTCAATACCGACCCTCGACAACGCATGAGTAGTACAGCGATCTGTGTGGTAAAGTAAGGAGCCGATGGTAAGTGTAGCGCTCCACCTCAGATGCAAAACAATCTCTTTGGTCTAGCACTAGTGAAAAGGGGACAGATTCCCTCGCTATCTGGCTGATACCGACGTTAATCCACTCTGATGACTTTACTTTTTACTTATCTCTATTTCTGTTTTCCTTTGAGAGGCTGGAATCTGATTGTTGGATCTGATGTTGAGTTGGCTGGTACTCTTTGCTGTTTTGAGTCTGGAAACAACTCAATAGTTTTTAGTAATAACACAAGGCGGTCATTTTTTCTTTCTTTTTTTCTCATGAGTTATTTTTTATTTTTCCTCCAAGTCAAAATGCCGTGGGGAAGAGACTTACGTCTGACCCAGCCACTTCCTTATTCCAAATTAACCTTACATCTTCTCACTACCACTCTTCCACACTGCACCACGTGACATCTCTTGACTAGTAAGAAATCGACATGTGGCATTGTGCTGACTCATCCAAAAAAACTTTCCATGTTACCTACACGTAACTTATGCCTTCCTATCTTTTCCCATTCTCCTTCTCTCCCTATTATCTTACAATATTCGGAATGATCATCTCTTGAAGATTATGTTGGCACCTTTCCGTCCACTAAGAACGATAGCGTAGTGTCCAAAAAACAAAATAAATAAATAAGGCCAATTCCTGAGTGAAAGTCTTTGGTGCACTGAATGCACACAAACTGTGATGCTTTCTGAGGCTGCTGTCTTTTCTCCCCTTTTCTGACTCTCTTTGATGTCGAGGCTACTCTCCTCTCCGCCTCGCCCCTCACTTGCTTAACGTTAAGACACCAGGCCGCTCTATTTTTTCATCTACCTCCCACGTGTTTGTGTCAATATGGCATATCCTCATGTCTCTCTTGCAAACATCTTTAAATCGTAGGCGTGGTCTGCCTACCGATCGGGAGCCTTTTACTAATTCGCCATACAAAAGATCTTTTGGGATGCGGCCATTTTCCATTCTCCTGACATGCTTAAGCCAGCGAAAGCGCCTCTCACAGATAATGGAGAATATGCTGTTCATGTCGGTGCAATCCAGCACGTCTGTGTTGGGCACTTTATCCTGCCAGTGGATGTGTAGAATACGTGGTAGACATCGGAGGTGGAAACTATTGAGTTTCCTTTCGTGGCTTGTATATGTTGTCCAAGATTGGGAAGATTATAATTGATTATATAACTGCTATTAATCCAAACCTTCTTGGTTTCGTTTCGTTTCGTTTCTTAGTTTAATTGTTCTATATCATTTTCTTACTTTCTTTATGATGCTGTTATATCCTGTCTATTGGTTGATCCTCCTGCCTATCTCTATCTTAGCTTGGGCCGGATCGGTCTATCTCGGACTGGTCAGAGCTGGTGGCGTGGCTGGATCTTCTGATATTCTAGATCTGTCTATCTCAGAGCTGGTCAGAGCTGGTGGCTTTAGCTGGATTTTCTGATATCTAGATCTTCCCTATCTCAGGCCCTGGTCAGAGCTGGTGCGTTA
>JALAJA010000409.1:20000-29314 GCA_023376005.1 Doryteuthis pealeii | reverse complement strand
AATAGAGAGAGAGATCCCTTGTTCCATAGCGCAGAGTAGATGACCAAGGAGAATGTTTTGCGTCTGAGGTGAGCGCCCACACCACACTCTTATTTTACCCGCACAGATCCCTGTGCTACCTCAATGAACGCTGAGTGATGAGACTCGGTTCGACACTAACTCAGGCAAAGCCGCTTAATTTAGAAACATAAATGTACATAATCCGCGGGTTAAAAAGATTGGACTTTATAAAGCGTTAATGAGTTCCAGAATTAGTAATGGAACTAGATTTAGGATAATATTTCTCTTACGCCAGACACATTCAAGGTTAGAAAAGCCATACATACTAACAAAGTTCAAATAAAAGCAATAACGGTTTGATCGAAGACATAGATAATAAACAAGTTAATTTTCATACAAAAATGGGTTGGGAGAAACACCGACACTTACCGATTGATATTTCACTGAAAAATGAACCTAGTTGAATTGATCATAACTTACAATTCTGACAATCTTTTCTCGTTTATTTCAGTGTTACAATGCGATCATTATACGGCACATAAATAGTTGCCTCGTAATGAGGCAGTTGAGTGACGGTCCATTTATATTGTAATGAGTCAAGTAATGGAACACATGGAGCAGAGAAATTGAAAAATATTAATGTGTTAATTGGATTTTTCAGGTGGACATAATATTGTCCTAATTGTCGCTCGATAATTTTAGAGTCACCATGGGGGGGGGGAGGGTCGAACAATAAGTCTTGGACGCAGAGATTGTACACGAGATCTGAGAAATTTATATGGATTGTGAAGAATTATGTTCCAAAAAATGCAATTGCGTTGACTTGGTGTCACCTTAATAAAAGTAATAAAACAGAAAACACAAAAAAAACAAACAAGCAAAACAAACAAAAAAAAAAACAACTGCAAATTGGTTTGGTTATCAGACACTATATAGTACATATTCGTGATTATTCTGAAACAAAATTATACTTTACATACGAACCTAAGATATTCTATTACATTTATGGTAAACATAGTGTTCAAAAAGTTTTCCTCTGCGTGCCCCATAAACAATTATACATTATTCATGATTCTACATATCCGGAGCGACGTCGTTAAAGAGGCACGCACTATATAATCATCATTAATCTCACTACTTGAAAGTTTCCATACCAGACTGAACTGGTGGTCTTAAACTGGAGCTGAATGACAGCAAGTCTCCTCTGATCTTCAGGACTCTTCTGAATTCTAGCTGATCCTAACAAGGCTTTTGTTCATATGGACACCTTTGTTTGTCTATATCCACAAGGACACAACACAATGGTATCAACATCCCCTTAATCTTTTAAAAAAATTTCTCAGTAGGGTCAGGAAGTATTGTTTTTTAGTTTCGACATTTCATTCTGCAGTCGGCTTGTACAGAAATCCACCAGATATGTAACTCTATTCCTTGTTAATTCACACAAGTCAGGCTTCTGGCACGAGGTCTTGTGAGTTCCTAATTGGTATAGATATTATTATTATTATATTATTATTATTATTATATTACTAGCAAATATATGCACCCTCCGGGTGCAAGCATTTAATTTAATATAATAAAATATCATATAAATTAGAAAGGCCAATGAAACTGAATAAGAATGCAGATAAAAAGAGTTGGAACAGAGGGGTATGATTGAAAAAGAACAACTTTGAAACTAAGTCTTCCATCATTTTTCATTACTCCGTCTTTCTTGGTAAATTTTCCTAATTTAACTATTTACTTAAAATAGGAAGTAAAGAATAATATTACAGTTATTTTTCTTGTTAATGGATTTCTTTTAAGATTTATCTCTGGGATTTTTGCTCATATTCAATAAGATAAAAACCAAACAATTAAAATCAAATAAACTAAAGCATATATTTTAAAATCAATTTTTTAAGATCAATATGCAAATTAGCCTTCCCATTCACATGTAATCCGCTATTTTGTTGTATATATAAAAATTGCATGTTATTAGTATGTTGATATGGTCAACAGTCTTAAATGTAAAACAATTTGATTAATAATTGAGGTTTAAATGAAAATGAAATCATGGAGAATGTGATGTAAATAACAAAGGGAATTGTGCTTGTATAGTAATATAGTTCGGTTACAGATAAACCACCCAAATCTCCATTATAATATTATATTATATTATTATTATTATATTATTATTATTATTATTATTATTATTACTCCTTTAAGTTTTCACATCAGCATTAATGGTCTTTCACTGGAGTCGAGTGACAGCAAGTCTCCTCAGGTCTCCAGGACTCTCTGAGTATTCTGGCAGATTGCAGCAGTGCAGTGTCTGAATGGTTTCAATCCTTCCTATTTCCAAACTTTCCAGACCTTTCCAATCTTTTGGGACTGTTCCAAGTGCACCAACTACAATTGGTATCACTTTCACTTTCATATTCCATAACTTTTCATTTCTCTGGCAAATCCAGATTTTTGTCCATTTTTTCATTTTCCTTTAGCTCACCGCGTGATCTGCTGGAACTGCAAAATCCACCCGTTGACAAGTCTCTTTTTGTTATCAAGTCTGCTTCTTGGGATAACTTAAATATTATATATTATATATATTATTATTATTATTATTATTATTATTATTACAAATATGAATAGGTACTTTAAGCTTATGATGCTTTCAAACTACAGTATACATATAATGTATATCATATATCACAATGCATTATTTGTATCAATTAACAGTACTTGACGCTAGATTCTATTTTACAAAATATTTTTTAATTTATACTGAAAACCATACCTTAAAAGAAAGCAGATTTCGGTATTAAGTATCTTAACTCAGATTAGCATACCCACAACAACCAACCAACCAGCAGTCAACCGAGCTGCTAACCACCCAATAACAATTTAATAATGATCATCATAATCTATCAACAAAGAATTTGTTTATTTTTAAACAACGGTAAAACACAAGGAATATCACAGAGAACGGAGAAACCATAACAATTAACCACTGTGTCTCTTGGAACACATTGGTTGCTCTCAACTGTAACTGGTAGAGAAATCAAAACTCTTAAAATGATAAATGTATATAATAAACGTTCCGTGTTAAAGTCAACGTCACCAAACAAAGCTTGTTTCAATTCAACAAGTAAATACCTTTGACGTTACAAGCCTGCAATATATCAGCACTCAAAAATTCTAATAATAAACAATGGACCTATATAAGTCCAATCTTTAACTTATATCAGCCGAAACAATAAAAAATATTTCAATTTTCAAACTAAACGTCTCAAGTGATCAACAATTCAGATTATAAACATTATTTGAGATAATGTATTTTAAAATATAAACTTGGATTCAATTCCGTCATAAATCAACAGATGAGATGATGCTTTTAAACAGATAATATTAAAATACAGAAATGCGAAAAGGTAACGGTTTATTTGAAGATCTCAATAATGCCATGCTTTTTAAATTACAGGTGAAAAATTTCAAATCTATTGTTTATGAAAATGAAATCAAGACCCATTAATTGAATGTGAATTTTATATAAAAACAACCGTGGAATACACGAGTATTCAGTGATATTTTCTCTGTTATATATTGTGACGTTTTTTATGGTATATACTACGATATATAAAAAAATACCAACCCACAACAACGGGATTGTCGGAAAATGTTTCGACCATGAAAGGGTAAGGAAAAGAAAAAGAGACTAGGGCATGGATCGTGGTCAGTTATCCGGTTCTTGCGAACAATGCCCGTTCACGACACTTGGCTCTATCAAGGGTCGATTAACTATCCAAATAATTAAAATTGCGATATCAAGTAGACTGTTCAGGTAACAAACGCACAGTATGACTTGAAAACGAAGCATAGCGATCTCTCTGGTTGACATTTATTTATACAAAGGAATACCCGCTCACATCCGGAAGCAAGGTATAAATCTCCGTCATGCGCCGATCTCGCCTTCGGTACTTCGTAATGGACACTGCCACTCCAGCCGACGCCATACGTGAGTAGAGGGCCCTCCTCAATATTTTTTCCACACTATTAAACAAAAAAAGAGCAATACTAGGCACAGATATGTCTTCACTTTCCGCAGTGAATAATGTAATAAATTCAACAGCGTTTCCTAATGTACATGTCTGTTTTTATCTAACTCCAAAGAAAGAATAAGGTTTTGGTGGACATCTATGCATACGTGTGAATCGCCCCCGATGAATAGAAAGAAGAGTTAGCAAGGAGCATATAATAGTAAAAGTCGTCGGGGCGCATAATGTCGGTATCACCAGTCAGCGAAAGAGTCTATCCCTTTCAAAGAAGAGCAGAGAAAGTTTTTAGCATCTGAGTGGAGCGCCACACTTATCGCCAGCTCTCACTTTTGCACAGATCCCTGTGCACTCATACGCTGAGTTGCGAGGACCGTATCGAACTAGAACCTTGTGGTTCTAGCGAACACTCTACCGAAGGTGACTGAGCTAATGTATGGAATGCTTTCACGGGAAATGGTTAAAGATAAAAATGAAAAGAAAAAAAAAGAAGGAAACTTCACACTGTTCAAATGTCATTTTTCTAAATATAATATAAAGCGAGAACTCAGTGACACAAGTAAAATCGATCTCTCCTGCTGCTACCAGGCACTTGAAAAGAATATAACCGCTTATTCCTTCAAATTTATTTTTGCTAATTATTAAGTACATATATATATATTAATATATATTATATAATATATATATATATATATATATAAACTCTGGGCGCTTTAACCTTGGTTAGGCAACCGGTCTAGGAGAAGGAAAACTCTGAATTCTAACCTGTTAAACTCCGTTTAAGAAATTGATCTTGTGGTTGCATCCTGCTTATGCGGAGGGGTTGGTAAATATCTACATTCTTTTGCACACAATCATTTTATATTCCGCTTAAGCTGAACAAGTTCTTTTGCTATGAATCATTATTCTTAGTTACTTTAAATACATAAAACTGTTTGCAAAAGAATTATCATTAAGAAGAAATATTTACTTGAAAACCATGTAACTGTGTATAAATTAGTATTACTAGATAGGCATATTTGAAACAATACAACTGAACACAAATTGTTTGTTTTAGATAAGAATATTCGATATCATATAATTGTGCACAAAACTCTTAAGAAACAACTTCCCGCCAAAATGTAAATATACCTTACAATGAACGCGAATCCCTAACCTCTAGGCATACAATAACCCTAGACAGATTGACATTACATTAAATTCACTCGTTCAATAAATTAAACTCGTTGCACTATAAACTTTCTCTGTGGAAGAAAACCTCTATTCATACAATGAAATGCAATACTCCACTTTGGCCCTATCTTGGGCTAGACGGGCGGTCGGAGAGGCCCCCTCCGATCAATCGGCTGGTCACGTTAAGCCCTAGCACCTATATGATTTTCCCAACCCTATTGCCCTTATGGCAAGCCCCAACCCCTTTTTATCATATGGGTGCTAGAAGGCGGTGGCTGCGGGTTTACATGTCCTGGGAATGACGTTAAAGTCTATCTGATGGTGAGATTCCAGTTTTGGAGGTATGGGGAATGTGAAGCACCCCTTCATCACCATTGCTCCCTGGTTCACTCTGACCCGGAGTGGTAGTACCTATTAGGGTCCCTCCCATCTATGGGTTAAATAGAAAAATGTATTTATAAAAAAATTGTATTATACATTAAGAATTGATTTATTTCAAAACTTTATCGGCATTAAATGACCCACTGAGGTTGATATGCCGTAAAACAAAACAAACGAAACCAAACTATTCATACAACGTGATGAACTTAGCAAAGTTCCGATGCAAGTTAAGTATTAAGATAATCTCTGAAATTCACAAGAGATAGATCTAAATAATACACCCCCTCCACTCAAACATTAAAAATGCTCTCTTGAACCGTTTTTTTCCAATTTATTCCAAAGTTTTCCTATTTCTTTCCAAAGATTTATCAATAACTATTGTTCAAGCTGGAAGCGCTTTCACAAAATAAATAAATAAGAAAGTTTTAAAAAGGGGGAAATTATTCTGTAACCGTTACCTATTCAAGAAATAGAAAAACGTCTATTTTTCAAAACAACCCATCGACTTGTACAGCTTAAGCGGAATAGAAAATGATTTGTGTGCAATAAGCTAAATGTTTGACGTTCTTTTCTTTGTCATCGTCAAAGTCTCTGCAACTGCCGATTTATCATGAAACCTTTTTGTTCGCAGAGATTTCTAATGTACGTTCTCTATAAATGGGAATCGCGCTAAAACTGATTTGGTTGACAAATTGTTGTCTACAAGGGGCAAAAAAGTTAAAATAAAAAGGGAATTATTCTTCTCTAAATTGACGAAGAGTCTCAGCTGTAGCTCAGTTCTTCCCCTATATCGCCACATTAATAGAATAAGTGCGTGTGTGTAAGTGTGTGTGTGTGTGTGTTTGTGTGTGTATATGTGTCAAGAGGAGGCGCGTGGGCTAGTTATGGATTGCGCGTGGGCTAGTGGTTAGAGTCGTGGGAATGGACTCGTCGATTCGAGTTCAATTCCTAGACGAAGCTGTTGGCATTTCACATAGCGCTAATAACCTTGGGAAAGGTATGAATCCATATATTCTCCCCAGCTATGGGTTAAATAATAGGGCAGACTGGGCCTTTAGCCTTGGGTAGGTAACCAGTCTAGGAGAGGGATAACTCTGAATTCAAATTCCCTCCAGCTATGGGTTAAATAGTAGGGCAGACTGTGCCTTTCAGCCTTAGGTAGGTAACCAGTCTAGGAGAGGGATAACTCTGAATTCAAAATTCCCTCCAGCTATGGGTTAAATAGTAGGGCAGACTGTGCCTTTCAGCCTTGGGTAGGTAACCAGTCTAGGAGAGGGATAACTCTGAATTCAAAATTCCTCCAGCTATGGGTTAAATAGTAGGGCAGACTGTGCCTTTCAGCCTTGGGTAGGTAACCAGTCTAGGAGAGGGATAACTCTGAATTCAAAATTCCCCAGCTATGGGTTAAAAAGTAGGGCAGACTGTGCCTTTCAGCCTTGGGTAGGTAACCAGTCTAGGAGAGGAATAACTCTGAATTCAAAATTCCCTCCAGCTATGGGTTAAATAGTAGGGCAGACTGTGTCTTTCAGCCTTGGGTAGGTAACCAGTCTAGGAGAGGGATAACTCTGAATTCAAAATTCCCTCAGCTATGGGTTAAATAGTTGGGGCAGACTGTGCCTTTCAGCCTTGGGTAGGTAACCAGTCTAGGAGAGGGATAACTCTGAATTCAAAATTCCCTCCAGCTATGGGTTAAATAGTAGGGCAGACTGTGCCTTTCAGCCTTGGGTAGGTAACCAGTCTAGGAGAGGGATAACTCTGAATTCAAAATTCCCTCTAGCTATGGATTAAATAGTAGGGCAGACTGTGCCTTTCAGCCTTGGGTAGGTAACCAGTCTAGGAGAGGGATAACTCTGAATTCAAAATTCCTGTGGTCAGTCGTTGATTGTGTTTGTGGCAACTCTTGATGCACCAATTCTGTGCCAAAAAGTGTGGATGGTCCAACACAAACCTTCACCACTATAAACAAATCACTGTGTGGATGTTCATTGTGTGTGTGAACCCTCGTGCGTCGAAAATCGACGAGAGAGTCCATAATGTGTCAAGAAAAATAGAAAAACAAAGTACCTCAATAAGATTAAATTATACTTGATGGTGAAGTCGACGTTAAAATGTTTTGGTCTTTATTAAACATTCACCAGGATATTACTATGGATAAAATGTTACCTGAACAGTGATGGGTGTTTTTTTTAAACAACGTGAGATGAGAAAAGTGTACACAGAAAAAAAGTGCATAACCGTTTTCCCAGCGTTCCTTTTTGAAAATTAAACGTGATTGATACGAGTAAGGACTTTCAAAATAAGTGGCGTAATTCTTATCCAATAGAAACAATAGATTAAAAAATGTGAAAAGTGTTAAATGTCTGAATTTTTGAGAAAGAAGGAAATGAAGGAAAAAAAGAAAAAGTAAACAAATTAAAACGTAATTAAATTAGGTATAAATCTTAATAACGTCAAACGTGCGTATAAAATTATCATCTACGTTTTTTAATATAATTAAGTAGTTTAAATCTTATGTATATAAACGTAGTAACCATGAGGATATGTGAGAGGAAAGAATTGGAATAAATTTAATTAAATTAAATAGGTATAAATCTTAATAACGTCAAACGTGCGTATAAAATTATCATCTACGTTTTTAATATAATTAAGTAGTTTAAATCTTATGTATATAAAACGTAGTAACCATGAGGATATGTGAGAGGAAAGAATTGGAATAATTTAATTAAATTAAATTAGGTAATAAATCTTAAAACGTCAAACGTACGTAAAAATTATCATCTACGTTTTTTAATATAATTAGTAGTTTAAATCTTATGATATAAACGTAGTAACCATGAGGATATGTGAGAGGAAAGAATTGGAATAAATTTAATTTATAGAGATAATAAGTGGGGTATTTTATGGAGAGATGTTTTGTTAAAGTTTGGTATATTGTAGCTATTTAGAATCAAGGAAAGGGATAGAATGACAAAATCCGGTCGTGTGTTAATGGGGGATAAAAACGAAATTGCACCGGCGTCAAAAAATTATCTCATTCTTGGTAATGTATATTAGATAATATCGTAGGATCATAAAAATTAAAGATGATTACTTTCGGATATAAATTGTAAAAGTCCGTTGTTTATATTATCTATTCTAATGTCACGTTTGTGGTCATATAGATATTTTAAAAGTTTTCTGAAAGTCTGTCCGATATATTTTCAGCGCAGTCTTTGCATAGAATTGTGTAAACTCCGGTATCGAATGTTATATGTTGGTGAGATTTCGTGTTAAGCAAGTTTATAATAGTTTTAGAAGATTATGTTACCGTTTAAAACCCGAAACGGTTTAACGTAGAATTCACCATAAGGAAATAATTTCATATTTTTTGAGTAGTTTTTTTTTCTTCTATTTTCTACTGTTGGATTCATTTCCTCCCAGGAGAGAGAGAGAGAGAGAGAGAGAGAGAGAGAGAGAGAGAGAGAGAGAGAGAGAGAGAGAGAGAGAGAGATTTCAATCTCATCTTTTTACGATAACAAACATTATAACATGGAGAGGGCTTGATGTGAACAGCCGATTGATTGGAGGGGGCTCTCCCCGCCCGCCCGTCTAGCCTAAGTAAGGGCCAAAGTGGTGTGTTGCGTATCACTAGATACAATTTTGTGTCCTCCATATTGGGGAATTGTCTTACTTCTCTGTATTGGATACATTCATCAAGTAAATACCATGTTGAGATTTATTTTTGAAAAC
>JALAJA010000409.1:0-17500 GCA_023376005.1 Doryteuthis pealeii | reverse complement strand
TAATAAATAGATATTTAAAACCTTTATATATTCATTTTATTATATTATATAACAGCTCTATTTTATATTGAGCACTCTACCAATAATACTGCTTTTGGTACGCCATTCCAGCAAAAGCTGAAACAGTGACCATCTCACACTATCGGTATATATATATTTAGCTAACCAATCCCCACAAACTAACACTTGTGGTACCACCATTGACCATTTCGGCACTCCCCATTCCAGAGAGAAGAAGAATCCACTCACCACCCCCAACTACACTTCCCCCTACTGACGACCTTCCGCTTTCAGCATTTTGAGAATTTCTATCATTGGAGTAAGAACTATATTCAAGTCCTGAAGATGGTCTAATAAGAGACCGAAACGTTGCACCGTCGACAATAAACATCAAGTTTCCACAACATCCCGTGTTTGTCTACTTTTCTCCACATACTGTAGGATTAACCTCCTCACATTTCTACCATATATATATATATATATATATATATATATATGGTCGTGAAACATTAGTTGTATCCTACCAACAGGCTCGTGAGTTACGTAGACCATGGCTACGGTTATCTGTTCAGTACGAGAGAAATCACGGAAACGGGACAATGGTTCGCGCGCTCGTTCAACTTTGGCGGTGCCAAGTTGCCTCCGAGCGATAACAACTGAAATACTTTTAGCCAGAACTGCAATCACTGTCATCATAGCATAATGAAAGGCGTCTATTTTTGTTACGCTGAAACGATTGACTTTGACGCCAGTAGCGGCAGCAGTTACTGTCAGAGATAAGTGGTTTGCCCTCGTTTCATTTCTCGTGCTGTGGCTTTTCTTTGTATCTGCAGCGATGTGCCTAAACGTGCCAACCAGCTTGACATCAGTAGTTTCCAAAACAGAACCAATGAATAATCTGTGAATTTCAGGAGAATTAACCATGAAATAATGTTTTCATACTTCATTAGCCAGGCAATATTTTCTCATAAACATTTAAACATTCTGCAATGATGGTTTGTTTACTTCGTTTTTAATGGGATATCAACTTTCGTGATATATCTAATGCGAAAGCCTTCCTTGTTGAACGATAGCAATAGCACTATTTAACACATGGCTGAGGGAACGAGGGGCTTCATACCTTTCACAAGAGTATTAATCATAAAGTGAGCGTAATACCGCAAATAGAGTTCGGAATTTCTTGCAGTCCAAGACGTTAGCCACTTCCTCAGGGATACTCCCAATTCAATAACGTCCATTAGGTTAAGTGTACACACACACACACACACACACACACACATATATATATATATATGTATATGTGTGTGTGTGTGTGTGTGTGTGTGTGTACGTGTGTATGTGTGTGTGTTTGTGTATTTGTTTGTTTGTTTGTTTATACTCATAACTACTTATGTATTGAAGGTTCCATTCAAATTTTTGTCATTAAATCATTTGTTTGCAAACTGTTATAATGTAACATGTATTTCCATCTAATAATTTTCAAACATATCTATTTTAGACAAATATGGGATCCTAAGTCTGTTTATTTTAAGCCCTGCCAACAGAGCTCGAAAGAAAATAGTGAATGTAATCTCAGTTGGAATTGTGTATTCCAGGAGGCAATGAATGGCATTTGTCGAAAATTAAATTACTCCTTTACTTTGGGAAAGCCTTTTGAGCTCCATGTCAATACTAGTTAATATTATTAATAATAATAATAATAATAATAATAATAATATATAATAATAATAATATATATATATATATATATATATATATATATATATATATATATATATATATATATAGTCTGTAACTTTCTATAGTCAGTTTTCTTTTTCACTCAACTGTTCTTTATTCCCGAAGGATGAGTCTTTTTTTTCTTCTCAATATTAAAGAAGAAAAACTCTTAAGAAACAAATACACAAAAAAATGTAAATACGAACAAACAATGAATGCGATACCCTAACCTCTAGACATAGAATAACTCTAGACGGTTTGATATTCCATTAAAACCAATCAATCAAAAATTATTATTTTGTAAGGTTTAATGTAGCTTAAGAAATGGTTTACCATTAGTCGATGGCCAGTAACCCATATTTATATGTTTCTGTAGTGCAGTAGGCAGCGCATCAGTCTCATAATTAGTAATATTAACGCAGAGTAATCTGAATGTCGTGAGTTCGATCTGCATTCTTTTTGTGTCATTTAATGCCGAAACAAGTCATTTTGATAGAAATTACTATTTTTTCATTTATTAATATCTTCAAATCTCTATAAATTATTTTCATTAACTTCATTTGGTTTGGCTTGTTTGTTTTACGGCATATCAACCCTTAATTCCTAACATTAATTCTATAGAGACCATTTCTGTGGAAGAAAAGTTTCTGAAAATCTGTTAATTCTTAAAGGAGATAGAATTGTCATGAAACATTGTTGAAATAAAAAATCCTCATTATCAGGTCGCGTCGGATTTCCATAAGAATCTTTCAACAAACGTCCCCTATCGGTCATCTCCCCCGAAGCTACTTTCACTGAGAAATTTTAATAGTAGATTTTTATAATAAATTTTAATATGAATTTTTTCAAATTTTCATACATTTCATTTCTTTCTCGATTTATAAATTTAAATGGGGGCAAATTCGACTGATATAATTTAAAAACAATATGCTCGTTGTTTGTAATTCTTTTATCATCTGACTGAATCGTTTTGAATTTTGAATGCTATATTGATGGGATGAATTAAAGCAAAAAAAAATACCAGCAACAACAACAAAAAGAAAAAACAGTATCATTGAAACTGGTTAAGAACGTTTTTTCTATACATATTTTCTATGTACGTTAATCTGCAGCATTAGAATAAATAATGTGAAATAAAACCAAATCAATCCAGGTGCTCATATATACAAGTACAAATATCCATAAAATATTTAGGAAATATATACAAGGAAATAAATTTTTAAAATGACAAAAATGTACGGAATCTTTCAACATTTAACATATCTAAAAATATCTTCATTACATTGCAATCACAGAATGTGCAGATCAGTTCTCTCGTAAGACATATTTGCGATTTCATTTGCATTCATCATTTTATTTAAATAATTTGATTTGTTTACGTACAGTTTCTTTTCATCCAGATCAGTACAGTGTTTGTGCCATTTTCTCGTTCTACTGATTGTAATGGACAAATATAATTACAAATACTGTTTTTTTTTTTTTTTTCATATCACAGGTAATAAGTCACGGGAAAAAACAACCAATAAGGAACAAATGATGTCAAGAAAACAGATATATAGATAAAACTCGTTCGGTTTTTCTTCTCTAAGACTATATTTTTTAAATCATACCATCATAAATGATATGTAGATCTCACTGTTTTCAGAAAAAATGAGAACATGGTCATTTCATACAATAATAAATGATGTATGATTTTCTGCTTTAACCAATGGAAATACACATTCCTGTGGGAGAATAAACTATATCTACCACTCCCCGCAGGCCATTTTTCTTTTACTAAAGCTACCGGGGCCATGCTTCCACAAAGAGAACATAATTTCCTTTTGTCACACACACACATACACACACATACACATACACATACATACACACACATATGTGTATATATATATATATATATATATATATATATATATATATGTGTGTGTGTGTGTGTGTGTGTGTATAAAAATGTTGTTCTGGTTCCAACGGGAGGAAATTTAATATTTTATAAAAAGAAGAAGGTCCGCAAAATGTATTATGTTCTCAGAAAACAAAAATGATTCTTTTTATCTTACATACGCGAACGTGTTTCTGTTATAATAGAAAAGTTGCTGTCCGATAGTTGATAGGTTGTGTGCGTTTCTGCAACTTTTCTATTATAATAGAAAAGTTGCAGAAACACACACAACCTATCAAATATCGGACATATTCTGCCAATGCCTGAAGAAGACAACAGATCAGAAACACGTGTCGCATATGTAAGATAAAAAGAATTAAAAAAATTTCTGAGAACATAATACATTTTGCGGACCTTCTTCCTTTTATAAAATATATATGTGTATATATGGGTATGTGTGTGTTAGTTTTGTGTGTGTATGTGTGTACGTGTGTGCATACGTATGTGTGTGTATTAATACCGATTCTTCTAAAGGTATTCTCCTGAAAATGAAACATGTGTTATATAACAATGAATAATTGTATTTATATTAAGTAAAATATCATGTTCATGGCGAATGTTTCGAAAGTCTATAAAAACGACCTTTAATCCACATGTCATATATTAGCATGATAATTATACATAGCAACTGAGAAGCCAAGTATTGTGGTAAAAAAGTATCTGTTCTATTCACGGAAAAGCAAAAAGGAATTCATATTCACCAGAAAATCAACACAGAATGCTCAACACGACTTCGTAAACATGTTTCAATCACAATTACCGGCCCATTTAGCAACACAAATATCTTATTGACAATATTAAAATCGATTATCAATCAGCAATATAGTTATTTAGCATAAATAAAGTGCTTGTAATATAGTTACGAGTACCACTTAAATATTTTCTTATCTTTTTTTTTTTTTTTACAATGAATCCTTGCTGTTCATTGATTTTCGCTTTAAACGACATGGTCACCTGGCCGCTCGCGTATTCTACCGTCATGTACTTTGTAGTCATACCTCGCCTATCCTGGCTTTGATAATACATATTTTTCTGGCACATGACCATTGCCTTGAATCCTCTTGGAACTTGTTACTGTAGAAACAATAGATGATGGGGTTTGTACCACTGTTGGCTAAACCAAGCCACTGGACAATCGGCATCACGATCTCGTTCAGCCACTTGATGTCCCGCGTCTTGGGCGAAAAGTAGCTGTGCAGTCGGATTATATAGATGGGGAGCCAGGAAAGGGCAAAGAGAAGAACCACCAGAACTAACATCTTCACTACTTTGATCTTGGATTTCATTATTGTTTTCGACCTGTCACACAGGCCCGGCGAATTGCGGTTCCAGACGCGAACGCCAATTAGAATGTAGCAGAGCATGATGAGTAGGAGAGGGATTGTGTAGCAGAAAAGGAAAATGGCCCCAAGAAAGAAGGCCTTCTCTGTTTCGGCGTCTGGCCAGGCTGGATAGCAGACATGTAGATTCCCAAATGGTATCTGCGTATAGAAAACAGCCCAAGGAACCATAATCAACATTGCAAATATCCACGTTGACACGATGATAACTCGTGACGTACTGCTTGAGATCTTGAATTGTAATGTGTAACAGATAGCCAGGTACCTGGAAAGAAAAAGAAAAAATCTGTCAGCAAAAACATGTGCATATGTACAAATATGTATGTACAATTAAATTTGGTAAAGTAACAAGACACAATCAAAACATTAGATAGGATTTAAAACGGCATGATGAACAGGAAAATTATTTATGTGAATTGATGAAATTGAAGAGCAAATATCCGAATATTACGATAATAATATAGTTTAAGATATAAGAAAAACACCCAGGACTAGAATTTTCTCGTAATCAAAATTCAGATGTGTATATTCAAGTATATATATATATATATATATATATTATATATATATATATATATATATATATATATAGTTGTTATTGCCCCGGTAAACTGTCAACATTTGTCGAGGATATTTTCATCATACTAGCCAAACCATCAGGTGATCGAATATATATATATATGTAAGATTTTTGGATGTTTTTTTTATTTTATTTTAGAAGCTTTGTTGAATAAAATATATATTAATATTTATATTTTTGGTTGAAGGCAAATACAATGGGTATATCGCATAAAATTCGATAACTATAGAAGATAATAATGACAAGTGAATTTCACAAATAATTACTCGGTGGGTAGAACATCGTACAGACTGTTTCAACTTTATTAAGTCTCATCAGCGATATATACTAACCGGGACTTCAGCAGGATAGTCCGAAACTATACTAATTCGGCCACGATACAGCACGGAAAAATTCCTGCGAATGTATACATCGCTGATGAGACTTAATAAAGTTGAAACAGTCTGTACGATGTTCTACACACCGAGTAATTCTTTGCGAAATTCACTTGTCATTATTATCTTCTATAATTATCGAATTTTATGCGATATGTGCATTGTAATTGCCTTCAAGCAAAAATATAAATATCAATATATATATTATATATATATATATATATATATATATATATATCATAAGATCATCAGGAATATTCTGACTGCAATTGTCTGATGCAAAATACATTTTATTTCTTAAACCTGTCACAAAGAAAATACAAAATTAGCATATAAAAAGACGAAAAGAAAAATAATAATGATGTCAACAACAACAACAATCAATCCTTTTTAATTATTCAAATTTTATTGGGAGAGATACAAGGCTTTTTATGGCTGAATTTATTTAAAACCTCTGTCCTTCGATTGAGTAATTCTCGACCATCTTTATACCTAGCTATTGCGAATTATTCCTCTATGCATAAACAAAATTTATTACCTGCCTTAAACGTAGGTCACTTTAAAAAAATTATTTTCCATTTTAAAATAGAGTGTTTCCCTAATTTATGTTTTTATTTCCCCACACATAATTTGCTAATGTTGTGTTATTCTTATATTTATTTTAGAGCTGATAGGGAGAAATAGAGATTTTCCGATCTAAATCACGGATAGAGCTACTACAAACACACACACACACACACACACACACACACACACATATATATATATATATATATATATATATATATATATATGTATATATTAAATTAGTTAAATAATTAAGTAGATAAAACAGTTTTTCATAAATATATGGAATTGGAAAAAAGATTATATATATGGGTAGTGGAATAAGAAAAATAAAATTAAAGAATGAAATAGGAGGATAAGGTGAATAAATAAATAAATAAGTAGATAAATGAAATCAAAGGGAAATAAGGGTGGTGTTTAGATGGAATCTGGAATAGATTGATTTAACAGTGACTCCTGATAAATGACCGACATCAAAATATAAACTGGGCAGGATTTTAATTTATGACCGACGGCTAATTACCTTCCAGAGGTAGACCTACACAGAAGAACACAGGACAATTAAAAAAACTGCTTTTAACTTTTATATTTTTACTGATATAATTTTGCTCTGTGACTCTGACAATAAGAGCACACATTGAGCTCTGCAAACTGTGACACGTAAAAAAAACTCTACGTCGTAAGGAAGATAACTTCTCCGGATATTTGGATTACATCAATCAAGGACCATAGAAACTTCTGTGGAACCCACCTAAAATCATAGAAAATAACACCCAAAAGATCATAGATAGACAACTAGACATCAAATTGGAGGATTTTACAATAGAAGAACTCGACGAAGTCTTAAAGAAACTGAAAGATAGAAAAGCAGCAGGCCTTGTCGAAATACCCCCGAGGTATGGAAGATGGGAAAGTTCAATGACATACTGCTTAGGTTATGCAACGCAGTATATAGACAAAATAGAATAGATAAATGGACAAAAGGCTGCATCCTCCCATTCCCCAAAAAAGGAGACCTAGGAACAGCTAAAAACTATAGAGGCATAACTCTTACTGCTATTACAGCTAAGATATATAATGCCCTTCTTCTTAATCGCATCCGACCCAAAATCGAGAACATCCTTACGAAAAACCAAAACGAATTCCGCAGAAATCGGTGCACAACCTCTCAGATCTCGACTATTCGACGGATCATAGAAGGGGTACGAACAGAGCATCTAGAGGGAATGCTACTATTCGTAGATTTTTCCAAGGCATTTGATTCCATACACAGAGGGAAAATGGAATAAATACTACTAGCATATGGTCTCGCCAAAGGAACGGTACCGCTATAATGATGCTCTACAAAGACACTAAAGCAATGTTACGCTCACCTGATGGCGACACAGATTTCTTTGACATCGCCGCTGGAGTCCTCCAAGGAGATACATTAGCACCATATATATTTATAATATGACTCCGAACATCATTAGATACCATAAAAGAAAAAAAGGTTTCACACTAAGAAAGGCATGAAGCAGGCGGTATCCCGCACAAACAGTCACAGATGCAGACTATGCTGATGACCTCGCACTTCTTGCAGATACAACGGCAGAGGCTGAGTCACTACTACATAGCTTGGAGGAGGTTGCAAAGAACATCGGCCTCTATGTGAACTCTGATAAAACTGAGTTCATGAATTTCAAAAAGAAAGGAGACATCTCCACACTTGACGGTAAGTCTCTTAAGCCAGTAGAACAATTCACATACCTAGGTAGTAATATCTCATCCACAGAGAGTGATATTAATACACGAATAGGAAAGGCATGGCTAAGCACAAACACATTATCAGTCATAGGGAAATCAGATCTCACTAACAAGCTAAAGCGCCAATTCTTCTAGGATGTGGATTTATCAGTACTGTTGTATGGCTGCACCACTTGGAACCTAACGAAGTGCATCGAGAATAAGCTAGATGGGACATACACAAGAATGTTGTGTGCAGTCTTGAACAAGTCGTGGAAACAGCACCCCACAAGGAAGCAGATGTATGGCCACCTGCCTCCCTCATCTCACAAACCACCCGAGTAAGACGGATTATGCATACAGGGCACTGCTGGAGAAGCAAGGACGAGCTCATAAGCAACGTTCTCCTGTGGAAGCCAACTCATGGGCATGCTCGTGTGGGCCGCCCAGCAAGGACCTACATTGACCAACAATGTGAGGATGCTAGATGCCGCGCCGAAGAGCTCCAGAGGCAATGAATGATAGGGAAGGTTGCCGAGATATTTTCATGCTACTTGCACGACAGGATATATATATATATATATATATATATATATATATATATATATATATAGGGGTAAACTATAGACACGTGTTTCGAGTATCACCTCTCATCAGTATAGTTATACGGTTTTAGCAGCTGCCTCTGGCTGGGTTCGAAACCCGAACGAACTTACGCTCGCCAAGCTTCTTACCACAACATCCACAGTCAGTCGCCAAGTATAGCAGGCTATTTAATTGCTATATTTCTAAGGGAAATGACCTTCACCTAGAGTTCTCAAACTTTGTAAACAAAGTGAGATTTGGCCGAGCCGAATACGGTGAATCTGCAATTATATACCTTCTAAATAGAGTGCTCAACCGAGAACGGGAAGCGTATAATACAAACTAATATATATACATATATATATATATATATATATATATATATATATATATATATATATATTGTATACATATATCTATGGCATGGATATGATCTTGCAATTAATTTTCGTCTAACAAATTGTTGATAACCTCAAATTAATGATATATTCAACCTAAAAATTATATCTACCAATACTCTCCAGACACTAAATTGCATTTATTGATGCTGTTTCAATTCTGCAGCTCTTGAAGTGTAGAGCACCCCTTCATTGACATTGCTCCCAGGTCTACTGACTCGAAGTAGTAGTGTGGGTAACATTATTTATACCAGTTTATTGATACTCAAAAAATTATCATAAAATTGTGTCTACCATTTTATTAATATACACGAAGTTAAAGAACATTATTTCTATCAAATCATTTCTACCAGTTTACAAAATCAAACAAGTATGTTTACGAAGAAACCATTCACTTTCAAATGATACATATAAAAAGCAGGATTTAGCATTGGATGACCCACAAGAGTTGATATGACATTAAACAAAATAACAAACCTACCATCATAGAAAGTATTTCTACCAATTAATACGCATGAAGTTAATAACACTTTCTGCCACTATATTAACATACAAGTTATCGAAAGACCTAACATAAAAATTATTTCTACAAATTATTAACACATATGAAGTTAAACAAATTCTATATAAAAAACAAAATTTGACATTAAATAACTCACAAGGGTTGACGTTCCATTAGACACCCATCAAACAAATATCCTGATTATATAAGAAAACATGGTTGAAAATCATAAAATAAGATGAGTATATTTGAGTTGACACAAAACCTAAATAAAAAATGTTGATGGTAAATATCTGACCAAATAGTAACGGATAATCATTAAAAAAAAACATCGTGCCGTTATTTAACAAATATATTCCAAGTGCAGATATCACTGCGAGGTATTCACGATAGCAGAGATCATAACATCATCAGATTAAGACACTGGAATACTAGCAAATAATTTTAATTCAAGTTCATCTCTCCTTTTCGTCACTCCTTTTATGGCTTATCAACTCCTTTAAAAAATATTAAAAACAAATTTTCCTCACAAAAAAACGTTTCTGCTGACTATGAACTTAGGTCGAAACTTGTTAGTAACAACTAAATAAATAATTTGTCCTCTCACTTTTTATTGTGACTGAGTTTATCAACAAAGAATATTTTATTCGGAAAAAGGTTAACTTTTTGGTACCGGGGAATATAAATCAAACGGAATCAACTGCGCAGTTCTTCGCACAAGCAATAATATTGGAAAGACAGGCTACCGACTATCTTTGTGTAGTTCGTCTCTTTTATGTCTTTCGTTGAACGAGTCAAACTTTCATGTAGCGGAAATATCATGCCTAAAAAATCTCCCTTTTTGAGATTTTACATTCTCTGGAAGCAATACCTCTTTCTTTTGGAATTTTCAGTTTTTCTAGTAATTTATTCTGGTATAGTTGTCGAACAATTCATACGACACCTTCATTGGTCCTTCCAATCTTGTATCTCTACTATCAAAGCACCTTTTTTTCAATTGGTCTAGGTGGCGTTTAAGTAACCCACCTCTGACCTTTAATCATGTATAATACTCTGCCGCCACGTTTTCAATAACATCTCTTTCCAGTATTCCTTATTCTTTTTATAAATTAAAACATATATTTCACAATTGGATTTATGTGTTTCGATTTTTATATCATGCGATAGCAAACTTCAATAACATCTTCTTTCCAGTATTCCTTATCTTTTTATAAATTAAAACATATATTTTACAATTGGATTTATGGTTTCGATTTTATTATCATGCGATAGCAAACTTCAATTCTCCAAGAATTACATCCATAGCTTGTTGGAACATTTCTAAGCTATCGAATTTGTAGATCTCGCGATGCGCATTATTAGCGATAATTTTTGAACTTTCATCATCCTCAGATATCTGCAAATATGCGTCTTGAAGATATAATTTGATGGAATACTTCCCACTGAGTTTAAAATATGTTGTTGGTTCAAAATAGGGTACAAATATGTTTTAAGCAATTGTTCACTTATTAGCTGAAATCTGCACATACACTTGTTTTCTTTTTCTTTTTGTATAAACGATAAACAAGCCATTCAGATTTTATTTAGAAATCACTCTCATTCTTCTAACCCATCTAGTTCGTTATTCTCTGTTTCGAGTGTTGAAATACGGACATTTATTTTTGGTGTAAGCATTGTAGCCTTGTCTTTCAGTTCAATTTTTCATTTGTTTTTACAACTCCCAGATCTTCAGAAAAAAAAACAACTTTTTTTTCTACATCCCAAATAGCTTTTTTCATGATTTTACCATTTAATTTTGCAACACAATTAAATTATCCGTTGAATCTCAATATTTTCCCGTTGCGCCACGAGCAATCGTTTTACCCAATCTGTTCCCTGTGCATTCATTTAACATTGTTATATCTGACCCAGTGTTGATTTGAAACCTTACAGGTTTTACAATAATTTTAGTATTAACATATTTTCTTTTATGTTCATTATTCAAATCTTCAGTTGAAGCCATATTCGCTGAAGTTCTAAATTTCATTTTCCCTTGGTTTTATTTGCAGTATAACACTATATGTTCTCGTTTCCCACACTTAAAACAATGTTTTTTTGTCATATATACATTTTTTAAATATAACTTTTCACAGCCATTTCGTTTTGGTTATTTGACTGTTCACAAGAAAGTTTAGATTTTTCCTCTGTTTGTTAATTTTTGCGTGCATTTGAACATTTTTCTCTATTTTCAATCGTGTCTTTATCGTACCAGAGATGTTCTATTCTGTTACATTCTTCCGCAAGTTTTCATAGGATTTAGATAAGTGTTTTGCCCAAGTCTTTAGAATTCGGCCCGATTTCAGCATTTCTATTCTAGACAAAAGGTAAACATTTCAAACATATCCGTTTGAGCTTATCTTATTGAAGATTAACCACAGCCACCTTCGTTAAATAGTCTCATTCACCTTTTTCACTAAATCAAATGGGTTAAAATGTGAGCTGAATACGTTTTCTAATATTCCGAATTCAAGTGTGTTATCCGCAGATTTCTTAGTAAGTATGTAAATTACATATTTTTCATGTTCAACCCAACCTGATTTTCGCAACAAAAATCAAACCTTTATTTCATCTTGTCCATCCCAGACGTCTATATACCTCCTCATAACGACTATTATACGAGTAAAATGTATTTCCTCGACAGGATTATAGTTGAATTCACAAATGGAATTTACAACCGAATCTTGAGTAATTGGTGTCCTTGGTATGTAGAAATTTTGTTGTATACTCTTCTTTTACTTTCTTACTTCTATTTTCTTCTGTTATCTTTTCTATCTTACGTTCTTCTTCCAGCGTCTGGACCTAGTCTTGGGACTTCGTGCTTGGTCTTCTAAGTCAGTCTTGTTACCAAGACATTAATTAACCACAAAACCATATTATTTTTCGTAAGCTTTTATTTTTAACTAAACATTTTCATCTAATATAGCGCGCGTATGCAATGAGCTTCAGTTAAGGCAGTACATCTCTGCTTGACGTCCAAACTCAAACTGAATACCAACCAGGTCCCACGTGACTTCACGTATTTCGCGGGCTTTCTGTAATATTCCATGGAAAGTCCTGCCCGTGATATGAAAAGGGCCATCCCTTTAGAAATAAACAGGGATTGACAATAATCTTATGCAACGCATAGATTATTAACAACTAATTGTAAATTATGCTAGCTACTGTGTGTAGGGGATATAGTTTACGGGAACAAATACGCAGAGAGACAAATTGGCGCGAACTTTAAAGAAACAAGCGTACGACGACAAATATGCTAAAACGGTTTTAATACGTGGAAATATACAACAATGCATACAATATAACACATTATAACAAAGGGTTTAGTAAGAGTGTTCATTTCAATGTTTGTTAAGTTAGGTCAGATAAGCTACCGATGATATGTTTGGTTAGGGGTCTTCAAAAGACCGTGAGATTTAGCTAATAGTTTAGTTGAATAGTAGTCAAGTTGTAAGGTTAATCCGGCGTGAGTCATTGAATACTTCAGATATTCAGAGGTTGCATGGGGAGTTAGCTTTATCCGAAAGTTGTAGTAAATTGTGAAAGGCTCTTCAAAATTCTCCTGTGCGGAAATGATAGGCAGTTTATACGACCGTCAAGGGCTTTTTGATAATGTCTCTAACCGTAATTCAAAGGGAAAGGAACAGAATGCCTTCAAGGGTTTATATTCTTTTGTCCAGTATGACCTTAAAGGAACCAGCAGAGAAAGAGAGAGAAACAATGCACTACCTACGTATCCGCTAATGGGGACGCGGTGAAAAAGGCAGCTTGTCCCCTAAGCAAAAAGGTGTAAGAGGGTGAGAAAGAAGCAGTGAACGCTTTTATCAGCAATATCATGTGATCAGAAGGAGGCGGGGCTTGCTGCAGCTGTTTACCGGTGAAACCGGTCATTGTCTCCTAAGGACTGCTAGCCGGTGTAGCCGGAAGCGAGTCTCTTTCAAATTTCAATAGGTATTCATAAAAATGTTGGAAACTTTTTTTTTTAAATAAAAGGTTTTTATTTGTTGTTGCTTTTGGTATTCATGTATTTGTTGTGGTCAAATACATTTTATTGTATTTGTTTTTCATGCTATGTTGCATCTGCTTTAATAGTTCAAGCATAACATTTTTATCTCCTCCAAGATGACAGAATTTTAAAAGTCAAATAGCAAGGAATCCACTGTTCATCCTTTCTAGCATGCTCGTGACTCTTCCTTTGTTAAGTAGTTTTAGTCTTTTTAAAAAGTCTGGAATACTCGTTGTAACTGAGTTATGAAAAAACAACATTTGAATACGAAAAAAAGGTTAAAAACTTGTTTATCACGTTACGGTACAGGGGAATATAGATAAAACAGAATCAAACGGCAGATCTTCAAATAAGCAGTAATGGCTACTCTGTTAACATGTCTACCTACCAACTACCTTCGTGTAGTTAGTATATTTTATGTATTTTCAATATCTATATATATATATATATAAATATATATATAATATATATATTATATATATATATATATAAGTATATATATATATGCTGCAAATGCCTTAATACCCTCTGACGAAATGTGCTAACCATTCTTGAATGACATCAGATAACATACAAAATACAGTAAGAAACAGGTGAATGCGTTTGAACTTTGAAAATGAGTCATTCTGAACGACATGGGTGTAAAGAAGCAGAAAATAAAAGAACCGTAATAAACAGCCACTTGTTCTAAATCTTCCTTAGGCTAGTCTTCTCGCATATAGAACAATATAATCCAATCGGTTTCCAGAATAGCTTGCTCAGTGGATGTTGTTGGTAGGAAACACAATTTAATCAGTGGTTAATTGGATCTGGTCTAAGATCGCCGAAAAACTAAATGCAATGTTTTAGTATCCAAGCTAAGGATTCAAGATGTCCGAATAGAAATGTGGATGACTTCTGTGACTTTAAGAGAATTTGCTCAAGTCGCATGGTAATTTACATTTACGATGAATAATACTATTTTAGTTCGTATATCGATAGTATTTATATGGTTACAAACAATGATATAAATAAAACATGCTAACCCATATTACTTACATGTTGAAGATGATATTTATCTTTTTACGAATAGTACTAGCAAAATAAAAAAAACGCCGACCGGGTGATGTAAAATAATTTTTGAAAAAGTATTGCCTGAGGTGAGTGGGAGTTAAAATTCAATGTCAATAGACAAAGTTTTATTAAGTTCAATTCTGTAGAAAATTAAATTCTTTAAAAACTTATTTTCGATGAAATAAGATTTATTTAAAAATGTTTGTACAATGAATGATGAATGTAATATGTTTTTGTACGCTCTAAATTAATTTCCTTAGATATTTGATGAATTTAATATTTATTAAAGTAAAAATGTATTAATTAGAGTACGCATTAAAATTAATGAATGACTTATTTTATTAATTCTTAAAGAACAAAAATAAAATTTTAAAAAGTTAAAATTTAAAAAAGAAATTTCATAATCTAATACCCAATAAAATTAAACTTATTGATGAATGTTATTTTTAAAACAATGAATAAGATACTATTAACATTTAATTACTTCGCTACAATTAATTCAAATAATACATTGCAGATGAAAAATAACATTCAGTTAGGGACATCCAATCGATTTGGTGATAATCTACACTGTTGGAGAAGTTACAAACATCTAAAAAAAAACTTTGTATCATTTGAAAAAATAAGATTACAAAAAACTCAACATTTTTTTTTTTTTTCATATCATAGAATTTCCTGAAATCATGTTTTAAATTAATGTCTACGTTGAATTTTGGCCGCTCAAAAAAAGAAAGGAGCCTAATATTTACCATTAGGAATTACAAAATTAACAAGCGTAAACATTTTCGCATTAAAAATTACTCATAATTCATTCCTTAGAGATTTATAAATTTCATATGTATTAAGTAAGCATTAAATTAATTGAATAACTTTATTCAAATTTAAAAGACAAAATAATCTAGAAATTAAAAAATAATAAGACGAATAAGTTTAAACTTATTGATGAATATGTATTTTTTTAACAATGGACAAAATACTACTAACTTAATTACTTCGCTAAAATTAATTTAAATAAATATTGCAGATTAAAAATAACACCAGGAATAAAAAAAAAAAAAATACAACCGTAAAACACGTTTTATATTATAAATGTAAACAATTTAAAAAAATGTTACTACACATGTGTAAAAATAGATCCGATGAGATTTCCGGTTAGGTCTTGCAGTTCTTAAAATATAAGCGAGGACAAGTTTATATGAAGTTATTTTTTCTATTTAAAAAAATAAATAGCTTCTTCTGAAACTGTAGACGTTAGATAACTTTAAATATATATTAAAATAAAAAACGACTATTAAATCAATAATACCGGATGTGTTTTTAAAAACTTGTTTAGAAAAAATACGGTAAACCAGAAATGTTGTGCACTCCGTTCCGAGTATATACATAAATAAACATTGCTTTTTATTTTAATGTAGTACTGATATTGACTATAACTAAATACTCGTTTGATAATCTTGCATAATTCCTGACTGTAACGTAATAAGTGATGTAGTTTCGTTGCAGACAAAAGTTGATCGAATTTCATATATATATATATATAATATATATTATATATATATAATATATATATATATATATATATATTTATATATAGAAGAGAGAGAGAGAGAGAAGAGAGGGTTATCTTTCTATAATTCAATAAAAGCTGAAGAAGCTGAGATCAAAACTCCAGCGAAATATACTACACATTTTTGTTCTGAGTTTTAGCCTCTCTACAGGATGCAGTAGAGAGATTTATCGGTCAGCTTTTGTTGAGTGAGTTCCAGCCCTGTCTACGTGTGACCTAACCCCGTCTGTTGTCTCTCACCGTGCTACCCAATCTCTGTCGCGGTCCTAATTTAATCTCTCATCGCCGTTCTAACAGCTGTCTTGTTCTAATCCCATCTTTTAAAGTTAATATCATACTTGCCGGGTTCTAGAGAATTCCAAACGTGTTTGAATCTCATTGGCTGTGAACAAAGCTTGCTAGTGTTATAATGTCGGAGATTAAAATTTGTTTTTCGATTAAAATTTATTTAGTCCACACCTTTATTTTAGGTCAATTTAATGTTTAGACAGAATCAAGTTCATGCCTTCACGTCTTTTTCTGTCGCCATAATGTTTTGTATATGAACAAACATTTCTAAAAAGATTAGACACTTGTTCTTAAAATGGGATTTTTCGTTTGTTATTTCAAGCAAAATTATTTCAAGACAAAATTTTCAAGGCCAAACTGATAAAGATTTAGTGTATCTCTTAAACTCAGATAAACTCTTCTTTCTTCAGTTAACACTTCTTCATCGCAACCCTTTTCTTTTCCCAGGTCACGGAATACATTACAGTCGTATCTGTTAAGCTCCCATCTATTAACAATTATCTGAATTTGATATTAATAGGTGAAACCGCATAACTGTGTGCAAAGAATTGATTATGAATAACATACAATTTTGAATATAATGAATGAATGATTCTATTTAACTGTGAGCAAATTACTTTTAGTAGCAGTGATTAAAGAACGTTCTTTGGTAAATAGAAATGTATTTCTTTATAATTGCAGTGGAACATTGGAAATATAGTATGAGTATTCAAACGTTTACAAATTAATTTTGGTATTAAATAACTCATAAGAGTTGCTAAATCGTTAAAACAAACAACCAAACCAAGTGTTGTTGTGTCCTAGGAAATGGACTGTCGACC
>JALAJA010000408.1:12500-28802 GCA_023376005.1 Doryteuthis pealeii | reverse complement strand
TATCGAGCGAGAAGCTTTTGCGGGTTCCGAGCACAGATACTACATTGTGGTCTTCGCGGTGGACAGCTGCGTCAAGTAAGTATTCTTCCGACATCACACCTATCGTTGAACCTTAAGTTCTGATTCACGTGGGGAACTACGCACAAGAGTCAGAATGTGGTCAGTACATTTAAAATTGGTGGCATCTCGTCGACTGTTCTCTTTTAGGAGCCCTCAAGCTGGACAATAATCCACACTGCCCTTTAATCGAGGGGGCATCTGTTGCCTGGAGGTTGACGCTGGATTTCACGCAACATTACATATCTTGATGTTCCAGAGGCCGAAGCCACTGGGCCAGGGCCCAAGCCAGGTAAGCATATGCTGCGTGGAGAATTCTTCCGCTGAAAACGGAACTGGAAAATATTTCACCTAAACGAGTCCAATGATAGATTGCGTAGGTATAGACCATGATGTTCTTTTTGTATTACTTATGAAGAATTGGGAGAGTTGACAAATTTGATTTTGTACTTATTGAATTAATATCACTTAATCAATAAAAATCAAAAAACTAATTCTTACGTTTATTGTGTATACCAGATTTCATGCTTGAATGACATCTCTTTTTCGGAGTTGTAATACACGTACTCAAAACACCCTTTAATATTATATATATATAGTATATTATATATATATATATATATATATATTATATATGTGGAGAAAGGAGACAAACGACGGATGTTGGTAGAGAAATGTTTTTGTAGGATGTGATGTCGACGTTGTAACGTTTTCAGTCCGTTAGTCTTCGTCTGGGCTTTAAGGATAGAGTTCCTTGCTTCAGTGGTGAAGCTTTTTTCTTTCTAGTGAAAAAGAAATCATCAACCTCTTCTGACACCTCAGCCGCCTTAATTCACGAACCCTATTCATAGAACGGAAATGTTCAACCAGATGTATGGGGATCTGCCACTTCTTCACAGAAAAAGGCCTTTCTGACAAAGTAAACCACACACACACACACACACACACACACACATCACACATAATATATATATATATATATATATATATAATATACCCCCCCAAAAAAAAAAAAAAACCCAATAAAACCAAACAAACAAAAAAAACAAACAAAAAAAACAGCGAATTATTATCCAAGAACAGAAATTTCTAAACGCAATGTAGACTTAAAAAGGCATGGCTCCTTACCAATAAAAAATAAAAATTAGTATAACACAACTTTTTACGATTTTTTTATTTTTAAATTGTTATGCTAATTTTTACACACTCAGATACTCGATCCCATAATAAAAGACATTTATAAAACCTCATTCGGTCAGAATTATCCTGAAGAACTATTCGGGTGAAATCTAGATAAAGAGTGTCTGTAGGTCTTATCTCTCTCTCCCCCCCTCTCTCTCTCTCTTCTCTATTATATATATATATATATATCTGTGTGTGTGCGTATGTGTGTGTGTGTGTGTGTGTGTGTGTGTGTGTGTGTGAAACAGGACTTTAGTTATATGTAAATTTCCTTTTAATGCAATGCATCTCAAATCTATCTAAGACTATTCATCTGTCTATCTGTCTGTCTGTCTGTCTCTGTCTCTGTCCTGTCTCTGTCTGTCTGTCTGTCTGTCTGTCTCTATACCTCTCCACCAGTCTCGCGTGTATACTGGCATTTTTGTGCCAACATTTCTTCATGATGAAATACTTCTAATAGCGATAGCGAATCATGTCAATTTAATTCATCCTTTTCATCTTCTCTCTCTCTCTCTCTCTCTCTCTCTCTCTCTCTCTCTCTCTATATATATATATATATATATATATATATATATAAGAGAAGAAGAAGAGAGAGAGAATCCTACATGTTTTCATGTGTAGATTTTGTTTTAATGCCATAAGATTCCATTTATGAAGAAGCACTTCTGATAGCCAATCATGTCATCTAATTCTCCGCAGAGCCTTTGTTTTTCTCTCGTATCTGTCTATCTATCTATCTATCTCTCTCCCTCTCTCTCTCCTCTCTCTCTCTTTCTCTCTCTCTCTCTCTCTCTCTCTATATTATAATATATATATAATATATATAACATATATAGCATATATATAATATGTTTTGTACTATATAACATTGTTCATGTTACACTTTATTACTCAACCTTGTTTTTTGTAAAGAATTTCGGTTGAGATACAAAGAGGGGAGAAGTATCATTTGCCCTTTGGGGGCAGGATATTTAACAAACGAAAAATATAACGGTGGTCTCAGAAATTATTTCTCTGGAGTTGAGAATATATAAATGAACCTCTTGGGATGTTGGACCCCCACGAACGTCATCAGCGTCTACCAACTGAAAAGATTGTAGACGATAACGCTAGAACAACATTGAATGTCTTTCAGCAAAACGGGAAAAGAGTTACTTTTATGACTGTTTTTCCGTCGCTTTTGCTGCGCTAGGAAAGTCGAAAAAATGGACAAATATTTATATAGGTTTGTATCTACGTAGCTATACAAATATCAACACACACACACACACACACACACACACACACACACACACACACACACACACACGTATGTATGTATGTATGTGTATTTTAATGAAATGTGTCATCCAAATACATTTGGTATGTATTATGATTCTCAGAATATACGCATGGAACACACACAATATATATATATGTGAGTGGTGAGTGTGTATAATATATATATATATAGCTACATACATAGATACATATACATATATATATATACATGTGTGTGTGTGTGTGTGTGTTTGTGTGTTTGTTGTGTGTGTGTGTGCAAATACACATATATATTCAAGTCTGTTGTAAATAGAACACATGCATACACACACACGCACACAAACACACACAAACACACAACACACGCACACACATACACACATACACACAACATACACACACACACACACACATATATATATATAATATATATTATATATATATAATATATGGTAAGAGATGTATATCTACGTAGGTACACTCACATAAACACATACATACACACATAATTCCGAGTTAAAAATACATCATAATATTGAATATGTATATGTATTTGTGTAAGGGCGTATGTTTCCATATATTTGGCACGTATGTGTTTTATATGTATAATACGCCTAACTTCACAGGTTTTATCTACTTGTACTAAAATTGTGGTTAATACTTATATACACATACACGCATGCGTACATCTATGTATATCATTCGGCAAAATGAGAAATACGAAAATAAAATATTAACACAGACAAATTAATATTGTTTTTATACATGTTCTAAGGTATTGTTGACTGCTCTCATTACTTCCGCCGCATTCAGTGTACTTACACACCTATCCACTTTATACATAGGTTAGACATCCACACACACTAATAACCAACACGCGCATACCATACACTCAAACGAACACATATTCATTTCATATGTTTTTTAAAAAGAATATATGAAGTTTAATTTTAATTCTTAATATCTTATTAATATGGAGATTGTGTGTTTTTCTGTTGTAACCGAACTTATTACTACCAAGTCAAATTCCCTTCATTATTTTACATCACATTCTCCATGATTTTAATTTATATTTAAACCTCAATTATTAATAAAATTGCTTCACTTTTTTATTAGTGTTGTCATATCTACATACAAATAGATGCAAATTTTATTTATATATAAAAATAGCGGTTTACAGTGTGAATGGGAAGCCTAATTTGCATATTGATTATTAAAATGTGATTTTCATTAAATATGTGCTTAGTATTATTGATTTCTAATTGTTTGGTTTTATTTTAATTGAATATAAGCAAAAATT
Organism: Doryteuthis pealeii; assembly: GCA_023376005.1. Classification (NCBI taxonomy): domain Eukaryota; kingdom Metazoa; phylum Mollusca; class Cephalopoda; order Myopsida; family Loliginidae; genus Doryteuthis; species Doryteuthis pealeii. The sequence continues at coordinate 25,003 of JALAJA010000408.1, read as the reverse complement.
TCTTCAATGAATCTTAAATGAAATCTATTACAAGAAAAACATAACTGTCATTTTTATTCTTTATTTCCTAATTTAACTAAATAGTAAATAAGTAAATTCAGCAATGAAAGACGGGAGTGATAGAAGAGTAAGCTTTCATTTCTATTTTCTATTATACCCCCACTCTGTTACATATCTTTTTATCTACCTTCTTATTAGACTTTCTAATTAATACGATATTCATTACATTAAAACTTAAATACTTGCACCCGGAGGGTGCATATATTTGCTAGTATATATAAATATATACATATGTATATATACAATATATATGTATATATATATGTATATACATATATGTGTATATATATTATTGATAATATACTTGCTATATCTATGAATACACAGTACTTAATATCCGCGATTGAATATATGTACCTCAGTTAGGATAGTGTCGACATAAAGTCAACGGTTGTTGGTAACTGTCAATTTTTGACCTATGCATCCATTAAACAATTATCAAGCAGTGTTGTCATGTATACGTTACACGTTTTGCAACCTACTTTTACAGCGATAACTTCAACAAAACTATAGTTTTCGTGAAATCCCTTTATTAAAATAAATGATTAGAATACAGACATTGTTTTGTTTTTGCTCATTATTTGGAAAATCTACTTAGAATTTTGAGTTTGGGTGCATATTTGATAGCCTTATTTTAAATCTGTTCCCAATAATAATCAACGTGAAACTTTCTAGCTGCACTATATATATATATATATATATTATATATATTAATATATATATATATATAATTTATATATATTATGACGATAATCGATTGGTAAACCTAACAATTAATTTCTAAAAAATGGCCAAAGAAATTTCTAAAAATGCCTGAATAATATAAAAAGTAGCAAATTATAAGAAGGCAAATCAAATTAAATGCCGTTACTAAAGCTTCATGCAGTGAGAACATTACAATTCTCATATATATATATTATATATATTATATATATATATTATATATATATATATATATGTACAATTGTTTCACAAATTATAATGATTTTTTCTTTGCTGTCGAAGAATTGCAGAATTCTCACTTTTAGTGCTTTAACTAATCGTATTTGAGTTTATTTTCAATTTTGTAAAACTTAATTCGTATAGATTTTTTGCAATAATTTGAGAACGCCACAGTATTAGGTATTCATAACTTATTGCGGTTTTTTCCTGCTTCTCTCTTGACGTGTCCGGATTAAAAATATTTACATCTAAAAACAGACCTAATTATCATTATGCTCTGATGATGAATTTTTTTGTAAATCTAAATATTTTCAATATTAGCAATGAAAATAATATAATAAAAATATTCATTTCAACAACATTGTCTGTTTTCATACCCTTTTATCTATACATGTACCGTCGGATTCATTTCCTTACTCTTAACTCACTCACACACACACACACACACACACACACATATATATATATATATATATATGTGTGTGTGTGTGTCTGTGTCTGTGTCTGTGTCTGTCTGTGTGGGTGTCTGTGTGTCTGTCGCTTTCTTAGTAAGAACTGGTAGGTTCGCGCCAATTGCAGTTCACTGATGTGTAAAAGCAATCCATGGCGATAGGCGTATAGATTTGTCTTGCAGTCAATAAACGGGTCAAACAATGAGAAGTCTGATATTCAAACTTTTGGTTACCTTCTTTCCAGCAGCCATTTGGCACCACCAAATTCCCCGAAAATGAAGAAGGCGTTGAAAGGTCAACTTTTAATCTGATACTAACGTTGACGTTGCATAGCGCAACTAGATATAAAAAACTTTCTTCATGGAAGAAATTTAAAATGTAAAAAATGTGAACAGAACCTTTTGGAAATGTGTAGTATCAAAAAATTGAAAAATAAACTTTTATTATATATATATATATATATATATATATATATATAAATCAACTTTTAATTTTGAAGCCAACTCCTAGATAGCATTTTCTCATGTGCTCTTTTATTTCCCTGTTGCTTAATTAATATTCAGTTTTAATATTTTTGGATCCAATATACAAAACTTTACTTTTTTCTCTGTTAATTTCTATTTTCTAAATATCTTCCCAATATGAAATTTTAATTAGTTTCATCTATAGGATTTCTTTTTATAATGGTCAAACAAGTAGATTAACATCCTCAGCAAATACGTTTTATTCTTGATTTTATTTCATTGTGTAAATCATTTATGAATAAAAAAACAACGAAAGTCCCAGTACTGATTCATGAGGAACACTGGATACTATTCGGTACTGGATATATAGAATAATTCGATCTTCTTTTAAAGGATTATAAACATTATTTATCAATTAACCATTGTAATTTTAAATATAACTAAATATAATTCACTTTGATGAGTGCCTCAAGAAAACAAGTCAATTTTCCAAGTCATTCATGATACGAGGTTGCATGTCCTTCAAACGAGCAGGGTAGGTGACAGTCATTACAATAACAATCAATGCACAAAACTACATTTAATTTTCTAATTCCATCACAAGAAAATTAGTTTGGGGTTAAAGAAATCCTTTTGCAGGACAATAATGTGGAGGTGCGTGATGTTATGGTTACCGTTGTAGAAAATGGACTCAGCCATTTAAATCAGGGACAAGTCTGTTTGAATTTCACATTACGCTAATATCCTTGGGAAAGGTATGCCACTAACTATTCTCCCTACGGCTATATGTAAATAGTAGAGCAGACTGAACTCTTTAACCTTGTTTAAGCAACTAGTTTAAGAGAAGAAAAACTCTAATTTCAAATATTTTAAACTCTGCTAAAGGAATTAACCTTGTGTCACATCCTACTCGTGTGGAGCGGTTGGGTATATGCAACACCTAGTGTATCCTGGCTCAGAACAAAGTGAAATTAAAACTTTTCTTTAATAAAAGCATATAAAATCAATAACATAGCCAGCGAAAAGTCTGGATATAAATCCAATTGGAAATTTATGGGGAAATATTTAAGAAATAAGAGGGCTCCATCCATTGATCTATAAGCGGAAAAGCTGGAAACACTTTGATATGAATATTATCTTAAATGTGTGATTCGAACTCGTGTAGCCGAATTCATTTCCAACGACAATGGTTATTACACCACCAGCGCCTTTGTAATTTTTAAACGGCTGACAATTAAACTAAGTCTTTAATTCTATACTTTCTTTTCAATTTGGCAAGCAAGTCCGGAACTACTATCTTTCATTATTTGTTATCTCACAGTTCAGCCGAGGGATATATATATAATTACACAAAACACACTCTGGTATCCTAAGGCGATAAATCAAACAAACCAAAAACGTTTTCGGGATATTTAAATAGAGAAATTAGCCACTAACAGGAAAACGTAGTCTAGAACTCTCATTTAATCGGATGTCCGTTGCAGCTACCCCGTACATGAAGCACTGGGTGCTCGAAAGCCTAAAAGAAAGGCTTCTGTGTGAATAGTACACTTTCTTTCTTTTTTTAGGGGGATACTTACTGTTTGCTTTTAATATTCGGTCATGGTGGAAGTCGAAACAGCATGACGTGTAGTTAATTGGTCACGGGAATCGTGATATTTTTAATTGGCCTCGTGTCTATCTCCAATCACGCCATTTTACAGAATAGAAGAGACGACTGATTTAATCACGCCAAAGTTGAATCATTTGGTCAAGGCAGATTATAGTTATAGGTTGGTTTTACAGTATATAAACTTTCGTCAGGTTATTTCATGTCGAAGACAGTTTAACAATTATAGTCCCCAATTATATACAATACAAATATGTGTCATACCAACACTTGTTGGGTTATTTTATGCCAAAGCTAGTTTAAAAATTATGATCCCCAATTATATACACTACAAAAATGTATCATGTCAACTTTTTTTTGTTATTTTGTACACAAGCCAGTTTAATGATTATGGTGTCCAATTATATACAGTACAAAAATGTATCATGTCAACTCTAGTTGGATCAATTCATACTAAAATCAGTTTATATTATTATAATCTCCAATAATACGTTGTACAACATAAATCTTCACATTTCTTTTTCAATCTACGACGCTGTGGATATTGGTTGGTTTTATAGCATGTCAACTTCAGTTGGGTTATTAAATGCCAAAGTTAGTTTAATAATTATGGTCACCAATAATACAAACCACAAAAAAAGTCTTGCCATTCTTTGGCCAAGTCATAATACTTGTAAGTATTAGTTGGTTTTACGGCATGTTAACTCTTGTTTGGTTATTTCCTGCTAAAGTCAGTGCAACAACAATGGTCTCTAATCATAGAGGGTAACAAATGAATCTTCATAATCATTTTAAACAGGTAAACAATTCCTACGTATTTACAATATCATTTTTCTGTCCTGTCAGTGCGACTTAGAATACGTTGATTGTATCCCCTGCAAAGGGGTGAGACATCTATCATCCAATGGGATTTCCTGTAGAGGTATTTACCCAAACCGCAGTAATGGATCTGCGAGACTAGCTTTTCTAACATTATAACACAATGGGACGCCCTGGGATGTCCTGTGTATGACACTAGACTGCATCTAATGATGAGGCTGTAATTCTGGGGATCTGGGTAGTGTAAAGTACTCCTTCATTATAATTACTCCCAGGTCCACTCTGACGGAATGGTAGTACCATCAACGTGCCAAATAGATAGGTTTGAAAATTATTAATATTCATCAGAATACATATAACTGTAAGTTTTTTTTAAAAATTTATAATGGATACTTAAACTTATGTTTACTAAGTGTTATTGCTAGTGACTTGAAACTATACAGTTGTGTGCAAATTATTTGTATTGGATATGGATACTTGATATCATATACCTATGTAAACCTTATTATGTAATAAATATACAAAAATGTGAATACAGTGGTGCACAAAATATTAAAACATTTCAAAAATTCATAACTTCTTTTTACTTAATTTCTATATTATTTTTTCAATTATTATAAGTAACTTACGCCCATTGAAAATGTCAAGTTACAATGTGAAAGAACAAACTGAAATATATAATTTTAATATTCCACAGAAATGTTTTAATTTGAACAAAAATGATTTTTGGTGGCAGAATAATTTCAAGAAATTCAGTATTCAAAGGCCTCCCCCATTTCGCCTGTTTTGTCTGCCTGATTATTTTGTGTTGTTATTTAAAGGAGCGAGTATATTTGAATTAGCTCAAGACATTGCAAAATCTCAAGAATAATATTCATGTAGATAAGAGGATTGACCCCAGAAATCTAGAGCAAACTCTTAGGAAGTACTCGAATTAAGGTGCAACTTTGTATCCGTGAAAATAGAGTAAATCTACAAGATATAACTTTTCGCAATTAGCGAAACTATATTTTATGACTCAAAATACTAAAGGATTAATTTTTTCTGTATCAGTCTTTTATGGATCACCCTGCAAAATGAAAAATGAATGCAATTCCCTAACATCTATGCATAAAATAATCTGAGACAAGTGGATATGACGGTAAAATAAATAAATAAATAATATTGATTCTATCATAGTCTGGTTTGTGTGAAGACAAGATAAATCAATAAAACTATTTAAACAAACGTCCGTAAAGTTGTTTACGATATATATATATATATATATATATATATATATATATATATATAATACATATTACATTTATTATATATATATATATATTATATATATATATATATATTATATATATTGTAAGGCATGTAAATAAACTACGAGAAAGAAAAAGATTTCATTTATTTGATTTCAAAACAGCAGGAAAGATCAAAATACGTTGCTTTTCAAAATTTCCCCACGACAACGGAATAATAAAAAAAAGAAATCCCGACAAGACGAATAAACAGCAGAAAAGAGTTTTGCTATCTAATCAATTCCGTCGGCCTCTCTGCGAGGAAGGTGAAAAGACAACGAGATAAAGCGGGATTTGACGAGATAACATTTTATCTTGCTGTGCGTCTCGACAAAATGGAAGTCTACTTAAGATGTTTATTTGGATCAGTTCTTCTCGCTTTTATTCTCCATAAAAAGAACACAACGTTCAAGCATTTCTTATCTTTTATTTGTCTCTTGATTTGATAAATAATCCTTTTTTAATTCTTGATCGGGACAAACCGAAAACAAATGCGGGAACATAACATTTCATTACTGCTTGCTTTTTAAACAATGTAGATAGCAGTATTAACATAAAGAAGTAAACTGAAAAGATCAACAGATACATACACACACACACACACACACACACACACACACACACACACAACATATATATATATATATTATATATAACACATTTTTGGTACAGCTAAATTTGTATATAATTTTAAAAAGTATCATAATTTATTGATCAGAAATTTTAAAAAATAAAAAGAAAAGAGAGCGAAAGAAGGAGAAACTTAAGGGCCCTTTCGATCGGTGCTTTTACAAAAGTAGCAACCGGTAGATTGTTTAAAAGTCAAACTGTATATATATTGGGTAAAAGAGGAGGATAAGACCATGTAAATGTTGGGGCATTTCATATCGACTAAAAAGAAGGCTAACACACCCCAAAACAGAGGCTAGCAGGCTTCTTATTTTCAGTAATAATTTATTTTTCCTCAGATTAACGAAAACTCTGATGAAGGTCTATAGAAACAGACCGAAACATTGCAGCGTAGGCGAAATAAACATTATTTGTTTATAAACTTGCGTTTTTCAATTTTTTACAATATTACATACTGTCGGATTCACTTCCACTTTTCTTGTAAATATATAATATATATATATATATATATATTATATATTATATATATATATTATTTGTGTTGTGTGTGTGTGTTAGGGTAGTGTGGGCATGAAGTCAACGGCTCTTAGTCCGTTGACTTCATGTCCACGCTACTTTAACTTAGAGATACATGCTCTATCCACGATATTGAGCACTATTTATTATGAATATAGCGAACTAGATTATTGATATTAGTAAATCAATACACACATACGCACACACACGCACACACACACAATATGTATATATATATATATATATATATATATATAATATATATATATAGAGAGAGAGAGAGAGATTGTTACGTAGCCGTTCGTCACAGTACCAAATAGATACATTTGTTACGTCTTACTCTGGTCTATTCTTCCGGCCGTCTTCTGATCGTCTAGTCTTCTGTCTTCTATCTTCTATCTTCTAATGGTCTCGTCTAGTCTTTCTTATCTGGGGATTCCGTGTCTGGTTCTGCTGGGGACCATTTCTTATCAGAAGCCTTGTGTCATTGTTAGCTTTTAGTAATAACAACAAGACTTCGATTTACCTTTGATGTTATTTTATTCTGGAACCCCAGGACCAGACAAATGCGCGCGGAGAGTCACATCTTGCTAGCTTCAGTCCTAACTCTCAACTGACTAACTGCAACTGTCTACTGCAACTGACTTACTGAGTTGCCCACCTTAAACCGGAAAGGGCTTTCTATCGGGGTTCCGTTCTCACGATTCTATCCCCAGAAAGCAAGGTGAGAGTGAGGTCAAGCATTGTCACTCACTCTCAAGGCCATCAGCTGTACTGATCGCCATAAGGATTTCTATACTACCTTAAAAAGTAATAGGGATCCAATTAATATGTAACAGATTGTTAGGTAGTTAAATAGACACACATTTAGCTATGAAGAGACTGTAATGGATAGATTGATGATAGATAAATGAACAAATACATAGCTATGAATAGATCGAGATAGGTTAGATAGGTAAATAGGTATGAATAGACACACACACGCATGCACACACACACACACATACACAAACACACACACACACACATGCACACAGACACGCATATATATATATATATATATGAATAGACAGTGACAGATATATTGTCAGGAAGCTAAGTATGAATTGACAAATATAACATTCTGAATAAACTGGAATAGATAAATTATTAGGTGGGTAACTATGAATAAACAAGTGCATAGCAACCTGTATACTATGATAGATATATAATGACAAGAATAGAGTTTGAGTATTATTGAAAGAAGGAGAATAAATTAAGAAGGATTGAGAGGTAGCCGTAAGGATTGATATAAATTATCATTGATAGATTGATCGGTGTGAACAGATACCCGCAATAATATTACTCAAAGGAAATGCCGTTTTGAAAAGCATTGAAAAGTGGATGTCGTCTTGCTATGATTTTTGTCCAATCAACTGCAAGTAGTTGGGCGAAATGACGTACGCAATGTTTAAGGCAAATCTCAGGAAATTAAAAGCAATGTGATGATAATGTAGTAAATAATTATTACCGTTTGATTTCAATTTCGTTTTTTGTGTGCATGTGTATGTGTGTGTGCATGTGTATGTGTGTGTGTGTGTGTATGTGTATGTGCGTGTGTGTGTGTGTGTATGTGTATGTGCGTGTATGTGTGTGTGCGCACCGGACACTCGAGGATCCTTCAAAATGTCGACTGAAGAAGCCATTGATTTACATCGCCATGTTTTTGCACAAGTCCCGTGCGCATGCTCGGGGGATGTTTTGCGTGCGCAAAGGGACTAATGGAATTATTAAATTCTTTTTTGAAATATTATTTTCTCTAATTAAAGAACTAAGAAAGTGAAAATATGTCCCGGAGATTTAAAACCGTTCAACTAGGACTTTTCAATCTGATTTTGATGAGATTTCACTCTTCCTTTTTCTGTTTGTACAAAGAAAAATGTCAGAGGAATAATAAAATTATTTTTTTCCTTTCAACGAATTTCAAGTCAACATATTAAGCCTTGTCAAAGAGAGCCTCTTATTTTATCTATATATTACATAACTTCTTACTGTACTTTTATCTATATAGCTATATAACCAAAACCCGAAAAAACGGCATAGTATAGCGGAATTTGTATTAGTTAAAAACTAGCAAGGAGTGAATTAATTCGTCCATGTCAAAAGTATGATAAAGGTAACCCGAAGCCGAACTTTTTAAAACCTGATTTCATGGATGCAAGTATCATTGGGGAACGAGAAAAATGTTGGTAAATGGGTAAGATTTTGACTAGTATGGTATCAAGTATTCCTATCTAATACTAATAATTTATACACAGTTAACAGATTTGACGTAACTATTCTTTATTTGATTATCAATATTTGTTTGCAACCAAATGGTTTTAAGTATTCCTATCAAATCCCAATAATTTGCAAGCACGTAAATGGTTTAAAGTAGCTAATAATAATGATAACAATCCTTAGTAAACGATTATAGAGACAAATAACTTTTTTAATTCAAATAATTTGCACACAATTGTCAAGTATTCTTATCTAATTTAAATAATTTTCAAACATATCTATTTGCCCTTATACTGAACACTAAAATGTACTACCATTCCGAGTCAGAGTAGACGTGGGAGTAATGTCAATGAAAACGTATTTCACACTCTCCAGATGTCCAGAACTGGAACATTACCACCAGACACAGGTTAGTCAACTACAAAGAAAAACTTTTAAGGAGGGACTTACACGTATAGAGAAGATCTAGCCGGCAAGTTCTAAGCCTCACTGGCTGGGCTCGCAGAAAGCAAGAACGAAAGAAAGAAAGAAAAAAAAAAGAAAGAGGATGATTAAAAGAAAAAGAAGGAAAGAGTCTGATTAAAAAAAGAAAGAGAGAAAGAAGAAAGAGGATAACTAAAGAAAAGAGAGGATGATTAAGAGAAAACGAAAGAAAAAAAAGGATGACGAAAGAAAGAAAGAAAAAGTGGATAACTAAAAAAAAAAAGAAAATAGGATGAATAAGAGAATAAAAGCCAACAAAGAAATAAAGAAAGAGGATGACAAAAAGAAAGAACGAAAGATGATGACTAAAATAAAAAAAGAAAGAAATAAAGAAAGAAGTTGGTTAAAATAAAAAGAAGGGAATAAATAAATAAATAAATAAATAAAGAAAGAAAGAAAGAAAGAAAGTAAGAAGATGAGTGAAAGAAAAAGAAGGAAACAAAGAGGGTAAGAAAAAAAAGGAAAATGAAAGAGAAAAATATACAGGTCAACTGTTTCCCATTCAAACTTGCCAAGCTCTTTTGCCCTGGAGAAAAAAGATTTTTTCCAGACTCGGATCCTGGGTCTCCCGAGACTGATGGACACTTTCAGAGACTTGCAGAATTTGACTCCCCACAGTGAGTCAGTTTCCCAATGAATTGCACCATACCTGTGGCTTTGTTCCAGACTAATTTAAGGTCAGTAAATGCCTGGAGGGAGTCACGCCATAAAATAATGATCCTCAAAACTATCGGAGCAGACCATCACTACGTCTACACGAGGCGTTCCCCACGTGCGGTTTGATGCACAATTTTGTCAATACTGATGATTGATAAATGAAAACAATCTTAGAAGAAACAGCCTCAGGCCAAACATTTAATTTCCGGGACTGATCGCAGAGAAACGGCTTAGGAATTTTTGGAAAACAAGTGTTCATTTCCTCTGTCAGAATTTAAAAAAATAAATTATATAATAAATAATTAAAAAAAATATATAGATGAATTTTAATAAGCCAGTAGGTGCAAGGACGTTTTTTGTGGGAAGTTGTTTAATCATTTAGTTATCATTATTTGAATTCAGGATGAATCATTCGTGTGTTCAATTCACTTTGAAAACAGCGGGGTAGGGCGGGGAGGGAAGAGAGTCGGACAATGGAATGACCAACATCAATGCTTTCAGGGTTCTATTTTCATACACGCACGCACACACACATACACACACACACGGATCTACCTATTTATCTATCCACAAACACACATACACACACACACACATGGATCTACCCCCACACGGATCTATCTATCCCGTCATATATATATATATATATATATATATATATATATATATATAATATATATATATAGAGAGAGAGAGAGAGAGATAATAAGAGCACTATATATATAAATAATCTGTGCTCAATATCGTGGATAGACCATTTATTTCTAAATTAGTGTATTGTGGACAAGAAATCAACGGCACTTGGTTACTGACAGTTTCTAGCCCATGTGCTTATTCAAACAGTGTTGTTTGCATTTGTCATAGCGCTAATCCCCTTGAGAAAGGTATGAATCCAACTATTCTCCCTCTGGGTAAATAGTAGTCTGGGGTCTTTAATCTTCTTTAGGCAACCAATCTCGGGGAAGGAAAAACTCTGAATTCAGAGCTATTAAACTCCATTTAAGAAAAAGACAGTTTCGCATTCTGTTTGTATGGAGGGCTGATATATATATATATATATATATATATATATATATATATATATATATATATATATATATATATATATATATATATTCTTTTCGTAACTCTGTCGTTGTACATTAAGCACTTGCATTTCTTACAGCTAAAACATTTCACACTGCAATTATTATTTCACTTCATTTTAGTTTTTCCCACCCATCTTAACCGGTGGTTCACATGAGACTGTAACAGCAAGTCTCCTCAGATCTCCAGGACTCTACTGAGTATTCTAGCGGATCTTAACAGTACTGTTGTTTGGATGGTCTCGATTCTTCCTCTGATTTTCAGTTCACCCAAACTCTTTTCCATACCTTGGTGGCCGTTCTAAGGGTACCGATTATACAATTGGCATGTACTTCACCTTCATGTTCCACAGTTTTCTTAGTTCTTTGGCAAGGTCCAAGTATTTGTCTATCTTGTCACTTTTTAAAAAACGTTCACCCGGTGATTGGTTGGGACAGCAAAACGCACAAGGTGATAAGTTCTCTTCTTCTTGTTAATTAACACTAGGCCTGCTCTCTTGGCCGGGATTAGGTGATCCGTCTTTTTCACCTGACATTCTTTGATGAGACTGAAAGGCAGCCCTATGAACAAGCGGATTCCCAGCCCCCACAAACAAAGCGCGTCAGGATATGTCTGGCCTGTGGCGAGCGGCTACGGATACTCGAACTCGCTACCTCCTCGTATCTGAGGTATTGTTAGTAGAGACCCAAATAAAGTATATCCGAATTTGCATAAGTGCATCCGAACGAGCAGAAATAAAGACAGACTGTCGCTGACAGAGCGAGTGAGGAAGAAAGTGCTTGGACGGCAAGTGAAATCTGACGACTGCTATTTGATGTGAGAGTGGCGTGTTCAGTTGGGAAAGGAATTGCATTTCGTTTGGAGTTGGGAGAGACTTTCAAAGGATTGATATTACCTTGAATTTTTGGACTCTTTCAAAAGACATTCTACACTTGCTATTCTGCTGTGTCTTATCTATGTTTGTTTTTATATAATTTGTTCTTATGGCATCGTCTTGTCCTGCGATTATAAGAGATTCAGTTTCTCTCATGAGGTTTCCCCTTCTTAGTCATGCAAATGTCTTCTCGTGTGCGATCTCTCCAGTTTGTCTCTTACAGGGGAAAAACCACTAGTTAAAACTAGCATGAAAAACTAGCAAGGAGTAAAATGATAATAAGAAACAAGTATATTAATTCTTCAAGCGACAAACTTAGAAAATTGCAAAGAATTCATGGACATAGAAAAGAAAGGGTAACCT